>JARQOD010004863.1:0-51832 GCA_033576555.1 Oophaga sylvatica
TTTTTTTGCTGCCGCATCACACTGTTGACTCATATTCAGTCTGTGATCTATTAGTATACCCAGTCTTTTTCACATGTGCTGTTGCTTAGCCTTATTCCTCCCATTCTGTTTATGCTTTTTTCATTTTTATTGCCCAGATGTAGTACTTTGCATTTTTCCCTGTTAAAAACCATTCTGTTAGTTGCTGCCCACTTCTCCAGTTTTTTTTTATATCTTTCTGAATCCTCTCTCTCTCTCTTCTCTAGTATTAGTTACCCTCCTAACTTTGTGTCATCAGCAGATTTAATCAGTGTACCCTCAATTCCTTCATCTAAATCATTGATAAAGATGTTGAACAATACAGGGCCCAGGACAGAACCCTGTGGTACATACGCTAAGTACACACCTCTCCGCTACATACGCTCCGTACACACCTCTCCGCTACATACGCTCCATACACTCAGCTCCACTACATACGCAAATCTCTGCTGCTTATGCTCCGTACACATTTCTCCGCTACACACGCTCCGTACACACATCTTCGCTACATACGCTCCATACACACAGCTCGGCTACATACGCTACGTACACACATCTCCGCTACATACGCTCCATACACACAGCTCTGCTCTATACACCTTGTATACACACGGCTCCGTGCCGTACACCTCATAGAATCATAGAATGGTAGAGTTGGAAGGGACCTCCTGGGCCTTCTGGTCCAACACATTGCTCAAAGCAGGATTCACTAAATCATCCCAAACAGATGTCTGTCCAGCCTCTGTTTGAAGACTTCCATTGTACGACAACTCACCACCTCTAGTGGCAGCCTGTTCCACTTATTGATCACCCTAACTGTCAAAAAGTTTTTTCTAATATCTAATCTGTGTCTCATCCCATTCAGTTTCATCCCATTGCTTCTAGTCTTGTCTTGTGCAAATGAGAATAAAGATGATCCTTCTACAATGTGACAGCCTTTGAGATATTTGTAGACAGCTATTAAGTCTCCTCTCAGTCTTCTCTTTTGCAAGCTAAACATTTGGAAATCCTGCAACCATTCCTCATAGGACATGATTTGCAGACCCTTCACCATTTTGGTTGCTCTTTTCTGAACTTGCTCCAGTTTGTTGATGTCTTTCATAAAATGTGGTGCCCAAAACTGGACACAGTATTCTAGATGAGGTCTGACCAAAGAGGAGTAGAGGGCAATAATGACGTCACTTGATCTAGACTGTATGCTTCTGTTAATACATTCTAGAATTGTATTTGCCTTTTTTTGCTGCTGCATCACACTGTTGACTCATGTTTAGTCTGTGATTTATTAGTATACCCAAGTCTTTTTCACATTTGATGATGCTTAGCCCTATTCTTCCCATTCTGTATATTCTTTTTTTGATTTTTATTGCCCAGATGTAGTACTTTGCATTTTTCCCTGTTAAAAACCATTCTGTTAGTTGCCGCCCACTGCTCCAGTTTATTTATATTCTTTTGAATCCTCTCTCTCTCTTCTCTAGTATTAGCTATCCCTCCTAGCTTTGTGTCATCAGAAAATTTAATCAGTTTACCCTCAATTCCTTCATCTAAATCAGTGTTTGTTAGGATTTGAACCTGTGAGCCATGGCTTGCTCGTCTGTTCCCTTGCTGTGGAGCTATTCGGAACTTGAATAAATTCAGCCTGAAACCATATGAACTTCGTCTGGGATAAAGATCATCACCTGCCCTGCTGATTGTTCCCGCCCTGATTGAGACTGATTGGATAGAGATCATCACCTGCCCTGCTGATTGTTCTCACCCTGATTAAGACTGATTGGACGTGCTATATATACCTGGCCCTGTGCAGCTTCCTGTTGCTGAGTATATTATGAGTGAAGCATTATCTGAGCTCCTGATCTGGAAGGTGTTCTGCTGGCATCTTCCTGTCTCTTGTGGAAACCCTGCTGTTCCTACCTCCAACTCTATCATCTAAACGGACTTGGTTCTTGTGTGTGATCTCGGCCGGCCCGTGCTCGGGCGGGCTCTGGCATCTGCCGACATAGTGAACCATCACCGCCATATACGGCACTTCCAGAAGTCCTTCCACGGTCCGCTCATCTGCACACTTCTGCTCCGGCCACTGACTTCCAGTCCTGTATCGCCAGTAACGTGACAGAATACTCAGCCTCTCAAAAATGGAGGCCGCTGGAGAAGAAACTTTGGAAACACGTGTCAGAAAACTGCAGGGTGCAATGTCCAGTTTGCACACCCAACAGGTGAATGGAAAAGCACGGATGGACGCATTTATTGCACAAAGCGATCATAATGTCCAGAACCACCAACAAGCTATCCAAGATCTGCAGAATGCAGTACAAGTGTTGACTGCTCGAATTACCCAGCAAGAAGGTCAAGCTTCCGTCTCAGTGTCTGCCACGCCCCCCAAGCTACCACCTTTTCGTTTTGGCGGTGATCGAGATAAATTTCGTGGATTTTTTAATCAATGTTACCTGTTCTTCGATACACATGCTAATCAGTTCCCGACTGATAGGTCAAAGGTGCTATGCATCATTATGCTGTTAACCCACAAAGCGATCGCTTGGGCTAATCCTCTGATTGAGACTCAGGACGCACGTTTAGACAATCTGAACGAGTTTATTCGAGCGATGCAGCAGATGTTTGATGACCCAAACCGTGCAGCTACCGCTGAATCAACGTTGCTGGCATTACGACAAGGCAAACGCCCCGTCGCAGAGTATGCTATGGAGTATAGGAGGTGGGCCGTTGACACTGAATGGAATAATGCAGCAAAAGTAACTTTCTTTAAAAGAGGACTTTCTAGTGCAGTAAAGGACGAACTTGCCCGTGGAGAGACCCCTTCGGATCTGGATGATTTCATCAAGCATTGCATCCGGGTTGACACCCGTCTGTCTGAACGACGACAAGAGAAGTGGACCTCCATGAATCATTCAACTAACTCTTATAACTCCTCCCTGCCATCGGTCACTAAAGAAGTGCCTAGCCGGAATGTCCGAGATACAGAACTAGAGCCAATGCAAGTGGATGCGATCCAGAGACGAGCGAGTGCAGAATGAAGAGAACAGAGATTTAAAGAGAATCTATGTCTGTACTGCGGGGAAGCGGGACATTTTCTTATTAACTGTCCAAGTCGTCCCACAAACCGTTCAAGAAAAATGGTGGCGGCTATAATGGATCCTGATTCTTCCAACGAGGAGTCTTTGATCTCAGAGACTGATTATGCTAAAGATGAGATCCAGTCCATATCATCCATAGTTCCACCTACCAGGAAGGAGAGCCGAGAATCCCATTATTTTGTAACTATCAAACTGAAGGTTAACTCCCAGTGGATCACTGCATCAGCCATGATCGACTCTGGGGCCAGCGGGATGTTCATGGATTCTGCATTTGCTCAAAATCATGGCATAGATAGGCAGAAAAGATGTTCACCTATTGTGATGGAGACGGTAGATGGATCTCCACTGAATACGGGCCAGTGGATCATGAGACAGGACTTTTGGAGATCTATATTGAGCCGCAGCATCGTGAGATGTTAACATTCCTAATTATTTCTTCTCCACATTTTCCCATCATTTTAGGTTTGCCCTGGTTGCAGAAGCACAATCCTATCATCGATTGGGAGATTAAAAAGATCAGTTTCCCCGAAAAGGAAGTTCAGACGGAGGTTCCAAGCGAATCCACATTAGAAGCAGTTCAGAATCCAGAATTGCCTCAGCTACCAGCGGTGTATGAAGATTTCTTGGATGTCTGTGACAAGAAGGGAGCGGATACACTTCCCCCGCATCGACCATACGACTGCCCAATAGAACTACTCCCGGGGGCGGCTATACCGTTTGGAACTATCTACCCTTTAGCGGGTCCTGAACTGAAGGCTCTTAAAGAATTTATTGATGAAAACCTAAGCAAAAAATGTATTCGTCCATCATCTTCGCCCACTGGAGCCCCTATATTCTTTGTCAAGAAGAAGGATGGAACATTATTACACCCAGTAGTGGACTACAGGGAGCTTAATAAAGTCACGGTAAAAAAACTTTATCCTCTACCGTTGATCCAGGAACTCCTAGAAAGAGTACAAAGTGCGAAGATCTTCACTAAGTTAGATTTACGTGGGGCATACAATTTAGTACGTATAAAGCCTGGAGATGAATGGAAAACGGCCTTTCGTACCCGATACGGACACTTTGAAAGTCTAGTGATGCCCTTCGGACTCGCTAATGCTCCAGCTACCTTCCAGCACCTGGCAAATGATATTTTCCGAGACCTGTTGGATCAGTTCATGGTCGTTTATCTAGATGACATCCTGATCTTTTCAAACTCTATGGTGGAACATCAGACGCACGTAAGACAAGTGCTACAACGGTTAAGGGAGAATTCGCTATATATTAAATTAGAAAAATGTGAATTCCATCAAGAAGAGATTCAGTTCTTGGGATACGTGATTTCACCTCAAGGATTACGGATGGATGCTAAGAAAACGCAAGCTATCACCGAGTGGCCTATCCCTAAAAATGTGAAAGAAGTTCAGCGTTTTGTGGGGTTCGCCAACTTCTACAGACGCTTTATTAAGAATTTTTCAGAAATCGTGGTACCCATCACGCAACTAACAAAAAAAGGAGCAAAATTCATCTGGACACCCCAAGCGCAAGAAGCGTTCTCTCGTTTAAAAAGGAAATTCACAACGGCTCCCATATTACGCCATCCTGACCCTCAATTGGCTTTTATCATCGAGGTGGATGCTTCAGACTGTGCGGTCGGCGCTATCCTTTCTCAGAGGACAGGGGAAAAGAAGTTGCTGCATCCATGTGCATTTTTCTCACAACGTATGTCTGTAGCCGAAAAGAACTATGACGTGGGAAATAAAGAATTGCTCGCCATCATATCAGCATTCAAAGAGTGGAGACATCATCTCCAAGGGGCTGCACAACAAATTTTGATGTTGACCGATCATCGCAATCTAGAGTTTATCAGGTCTGCAAAATGCCTCTCTCCTCGGCAGACCCGTTGGAGTCTGTTTTTGAATTAATTCAATTTTGTAATTTTATATCGACCAGGCTCCCGTAACAAGAAAGCAGACGCATTATCCCGAATGTTTTCAAGCGAGGCTAATCTTGTAACAACACCCAAACCCATTGTGGCAGATACTAAGATCTTGGGAGTAATACATGATGGAGATTTGCTGGAAGATTTGAAGGCAGCATACGAAACAGACTCGTTTCTATCACGTCCATCAGGGGACGTGCATCTGTTTTTTAAAAATCAAGTATGGACTGATGGTCGACGACTATATGTACCAGAAGCAGCTCGGCTAAGAGTCCTACAACTAGTGCACGAATCTAAAATTGCAGGAGACAAAGGGACACAGAAAACGCAGGAGTTTTTGTCACGTTTCTTTTGGTGGCCGAACTTTCAAGAAGACGTAAAGAAGTACGTTAATTCCTGTGACATCTGTGCCAGATATAAGACTCCATGTGCATCCCCTATGGGACTATTGCAGCCTCTCGCCATCCCAACACGACCGTGGGGATCAATTTCAATGGACTTTATAGTAGATCTACCAGAGTCCAAGGGAAAGACATCCATTCTGGTAGTAGTGGATCGACTTACAAAAGCAGCGCATTTCATCCCGTGTTCAGGTCTACCTTCAGCAAAAGATACAGCTGATCTGATAATTTGCAATGTTTTTCACCTCCATGGAGTGCCGGATGAAGTCGTTTCAGATCGAGGTGTGCAATTTACATCTAAATTTTGGCGCAGTTTATGTTCAGCGCTAGACATCAAAGTACGATTGTCAACCGCTTACCATCCGCAATCTAACGGCCAGACAGAACGTACAAATCAGACGCTGGAGCAGTATCTTCGTTGTTATATTTGCCATCTGCAAGACGACTGGGTAGATCTGCTGCCATTTGTGGAATTTTCATATATTAATTCACAGAATGCCTCTACGAAACAGACGCCATTTTTTGCAAATCTGGGATATCACCCAAACATCCTTCCCAAAAATCCTGTGGCACCATTAATACCAGCAGTCGCAGAAAGAATCTCTCTGCTACAGCAAAATCTGAATGTTCTGAAAGACACTCTAAAGGAAGCTCAGGAGAAATATAAAAAAGCGGCCGACAGGTATCGGAGACCCACTCCCACGTTTAGGATTGGAGATCGAGTGTGGTTATCCACTAAGAATTTGAAATTGAAGATTCCTTCTCCTAAATTAGGACAAAAATTTGTGGGACCATACAAAATCAGTAAGATTGTGAGTCCATTGGCCATACATCTACAGCTACCAATATCAATGAAGATTCATCCTGTTTTTCATGTGTCTTTGTTGAAAGCCGCCACAGCCAATCCATTTCCAGAACGATCCCCTCCGCCTCCCGATGCAATTGAAGTGGACGGACAGGAGCAGTTTGTGGAGGAAAAGATCTTGGATTCCCGAATACACAGAAATCGTTTGCAATATTTAATCAAATGGCAGGGCTACGACACGGAGGAAAATTCATGGGAACCAGTAAGCAACGTCAATGCTCCTCGTTTGATTAGACAATTTCACCAGCGGTATCCTGCAAAACCTGGGCAAGTTGCATCCAGAGGCCGCCGTTAAGAGGGGAGTATTGTTAGGATTTGAACCTGTAAGCCATGGCTTGCTGGTCTGTTCCCTTGCTGTGGAGCTATTCGGAACTTGAATAAATTCAGCCTGAAACCATATGAACTTCGTCTGGGATAGAGATCATCACCTGCCCTGATGATTGTTCCCTCCCTGATTGAGACGGATTGGATAGAGATCATCACCTGCTCTGCTGATTGTTCTCACCCTGATTAAGACTGATTGGACCTGCTATATATACCTGGCCCTGTGCAGCTTCCTGTTGCTGAGTATATTGTGGTGCTCAGTCTAACTGAGTGAAGCATTATCTGAGCTCCTGATCTGGAAGGTGTTCTGCTGGCATCTTCCTGTCTCTTGTGGAAACCCTGCTGTTCCTACCTCCAACTCTATCACCTAAACGGACTTGGTGCTTGTGTGTGATCTCGGCCGGCCCATGCTCGGGCGGGCTCCGGCATCTGCCGACATAGTGAACCACCACCGCCATATACGGCACTTCCAGAAGTCCTTCCACGGTCCGCTCATCTGCACAATTCTGCTCCGGCCACTGACTTCCAGTCCTGTATCACCAGTAACGTGACAGTGTTTCTGAAACTCCAGTCCTCACAGACCCCACGAGTCATGTTTTCAGGATTTCCTTTGTATTGCGCAGATGGTAGAAGTATCATCAAGTCATCAGAAATTATCTCACCTGTGCAAACTATGGAAATCCTAAAAACATGACCCGTGGGGTCCGTGAGGACTGGAGTTTGGGAAACACTGATCTAAATGATTGATAAAGATTGTCATGATGATGTGTGGCCCAGCTATGCAGGCACACATAAAATCCAGGAGAGTGCACAGGAAGGTAATCGCAACGCTTGATATGCATTCACTGCCACTCACACTTTTAGACACACCCATTAGGGGTATAAAAAGGGAGTGACACGTAGCAGAGGGGATTAGTCTGAAGTAGAGGAGAGAAAGGAGTCTGTTTCCTGTCAGAGGACAGTGCAGTTCAGTCTCAGTCCAGTCTGGACTTGGAGGATACTGAGAGCTACTCAGTGAGCTCTAGGAGAAAGCTGACTTTTCACATTGAAGCTACAGGTGCTTATGTTAAGAGCGGGAAGCAGGGCGAAGGGCGCAGTGGAGAAGACAGAGAAGTGCTACAGGTATTGGATTACCTGCACTAAATTGCCGGACACCGGGGTCCGAAGCGTTGCTACTGTTTCAAGCATAGTAACAAGAAAACCGGAGGCATCTGGTCTACAGGTCGCAGAGTGCAGCCCAAAGTGTCAATACGTAACCGGAGTCAGGGAGAACGGGAACTTTGAGTCAAGCGCAGACAAAAGTAAGGACTTAGTTCTCACCACTTAGAAGGCTCCACCACAATGTTGGCCGGGCATTACAGCTATTGAGAAAGCTGGAGAGTTCAGAGTTAACTTCGCTTCAGGCAAGTTGGACTCACATGTATATGGAAGTAAAGGAGGCCTCTAACCTGCTCAGCGGTTACCCGAATGTGCATTCTCCACCCCGACCAGCTCCCCGGGACCTGCTGAACCATCTACCAGTAAAGGTATGAAAAGAAGCTGCATTGTGTGTGACTGAATTATTATCTACACCCTGCATCACCACCATAGACTTCCAGGGACCAGTCTCACCTGTGGGAGACTTACCACCCAGCTGCCCCATAACATCCCCTGTGAAGATCCTTATAGCAGCGCTGGTCCAATTGATCAGATACCGCAGGTGGCGTCACGAACTACCTATCCTTATAATCCCCTGTAAATATTCCCCATCGCTTGACTGCCAGGGCCACGGACCGAGTCCCGCTGCCAGTGACAACTCCCATAGAAATCATTGGGCTCGGCTCCGAGTACCCCATAGCCCTGGTAACCACAATTGTGGTGCGAGTCATCTAAAAACTTGGCGTCACGAACAGGATGCGAAACTTGCAATTGAGATGTCACGCGGTCTTATGATATGTGTACGATGTCAGTAAACTATTCTTAAAAGAACAACACTCTATACAACATATAGATTAGCAACATCAGCATGTAAATATAGAATAGATTTACCTGACACGATATCTGCTGAACTCAGGGTTAATCTTGAGAACTTGATACACTGTCACAGGAAAGAGGAGGACCGGGGGTCTAACCTGACCCTAAACTGGGGTCCTAACTAATCCCTCGCCTTGGAGGTACTGATAATGGTTCAGAGGTCCAAGTCTCCAGCCTAACCCTGTCTCCTATCAGTCCCTGAACCCTGTAATCAGTCCTAAGAAGGATACTGATTACTACCAAAGGGATATTGGCTGATCTCTGCTAAATACACAGATTAGACATATAAGACAGACTGGAGAAAACACAGACTTGCATACACACTCAAACACAGAAGGAACATAAATGATCTGGGATATTAAACTCTAAGCAAGGTGAGCTTAAAACAACTAAGGAGCTCTTTAACTTAAGTCTATACAGATACAATCCTATCTGTGGTCTGCATGAAGAATTTCACTGGCAACTCCCAACACAGACAACCAGAGATTTAAAGGAAACCAATCAACAAATAATTAATTGCAGCCGGGAGAAAACTGCACCCAGTCCCAGAACTGAGCACAGACAGAATTAACTCCCTAACTGCCAAACACAAAGAAACAGCAACTCAGCTGTGAGAAGTCAGAATGTGCAACCGCGACGATCTTCGTGGCGATGCACACATGACAGTACCCCCCCTTCTACGAGGGGCCTCCGGACCCTCAGGGCCAGGTTTGCCCGGGTGAGTTCTGTGGAAGGTCCGCACCAAACGATCTGCGTTAATGTCAGACGCAGGAACCCACGTCCTCTCCTCTGGACCATACCCCTTCCAATGCACCAAGTACTGAAGGGACCGGCGATTCAGACGTGAGTCAATGATCTTTGACACTTGAAACTCCAAGTTACCATTGACCACCACTGGAGGAGGAGGTAGAGGTGATGGTATGACTGGTGCCACGTACCTCTTAAGTAATGACTTGTGGAACACATTGTGGATTTTAAACGTAGGAGGGAGGTCCAGATGAAATGCCACAGGATTAATTATGGAACTGATCCTGTACGGCCCGATGAATCTGGGGCCCAGCTTCCAGGAGGGAACTTTAAGTTTTATATTCCTGGTAGACAACCATACCAGATCGTTCACATTAAGATCTGGACCAGAAACTCTCCTCCTATCAGCCATACGTTTATAACGGTTCCCCATAGCACTCAGATTATTCAATACACCTCTCCACACTGAAGCAAGTGACGACGAGAAACGCTCCTCCTCAGGAACCCCAGAAGGGCCCCCCCCATTGAATGTACAAAACTGGGGATGAAAACCATATGCCCCAAAAAACGGGGACTTACCAGTGGACTCGCTCCGCCTGTTGTTAAGAGCGAACTCTGCCAGAGGCAAGAAAGAAGACCAGTCCTCCTGGTTCTCTGAGACAAAACACCGAAGATAAGTCTCTAGGCTTTGATTCAGACGCTCTGTCTGACCATTGGTCTGCGGATGAAAAGCCGAGGAAAATGACAATTGCATCCCCCGACGTAAACAAAATGCCCTCCAAAACTTGGACACAAACTGAGACCCCCTATCTGACACCACATCAGAAGGCAACCCATGAAGTCTCACAATCTCCCCAATGAACACCTGCGCCAGAGTTTTAGCATTAGGGAGGGCAGGAAGAGCAATGAAATGTGCCATCTTACTGAACCTGTCAACAACCACCAGTATGACAGTCTTCCCTGACGACTGAGGAAGGTCCGTGATGAAGTCCATAGACAAATGAGTCAATGGACGCTCCGGAAGTTTCAAGGGTAAGAGGGTCCCAGACGGACGGGTATGAGGGGTCTTAGAGCGAGCACAAACCCCACAGGACGCGACAAAAGTTAAAACATCTTTATTAACGTTAGGCCACCAAAACCGGCGAGAAAGGAGATCTAAAGTAGCCTTACTCCCTGGATGTCCTGCTAAAGCAGAATTATGATGTGCCTCAATAACCTTTTGTCTCAACTGATTTGGGACAGTCTCCCTGGAGGTCCTGCAGGGGCGTCCCCCTGAGCCTCTAACACCTCCTCCTCAAGCTCAGAACATACAGCCGACACTACCACCCCCTCCTGAAGGATAGGAATCGGGTCATCCATTTTCCCGGCCCCTGGGAAACTGCGAGACAAGGCATCCGCCTTAACATTCTTAGATCCAGGGCGATAAGTGACAACAAAATTAAACCTGGTAAAAAACAACGACCATCGAGCTTGTCTGGAATTCAGACGCTTAGCAGATTCCAAATACAGCAGGTTCTTGTGATCAGTAATGACGGTGACCGGGTGGACTGCCCCCTCCAAAAAGTGACGCCATTCTTCAAAAGCCAACTTAATGGCCAAAAGTTCCCTATTGCCGATATCATAATTCCTTTCGGCGGACGACAATTTTTTAGAAAAGAAAGCGCACGGATGCCATTTACCAGAGGACGGACCCTGGGACAATATTGCACCCACCCCTACGTCAGACGCGTCCACCTCCACAACGAACGGCTGTGATGCATCTGGTTGGATGAGAACGGGTGCCGAAGCAAAACATTTTTTCAAAAAGGAAAAAGCTTGGCAAGCTTTGTCCGACCATTTAGAAAAATCCGTCCCTTTTCTTGTCATGTCAGTGAGAGGTTTGACAACAGATGAGAAATTACAAATAAATTTCCGGTAGTAGTTAGCAAACCCCAGAAAACGCTGCAGAGCCTTAAGATCCTCTGGCTGATCCCATTCAAGCACTGCTCTCACCTTTTCAGGGTCCATACGGAAACCGGAGGCTGACACCAAGAAACCCAAAAACTGAAGTTCCTGTACGGCGAATACACACTTTTCCAGTTTGGCGTATAGTTTATTGTCTCGCAAGATCTGCAACACCTGTCTCACATGCTCCTGGTGAGACACAAGATCTGGTGAGTAAATTAAAATGTCATCCAAATATACGACCACAAACAGCCCCACCAGATGACAAAAAATGTCATTAACAAAATGTTGGAATACTGCTGGTGCAGTAGTCAGACCAAAAGGCATGACAAGGTTCTCATAATGTCCCTCCGGCGTGTTAAACGCCGTTTTCCACTCATCCCCCTCTTTTATCCTAATCAGATTATACGCCCCCCTGAGATCCAATTTAGAGAACCATTTGGCGCCAACAATTTGATTGAAGAGATCAGGAATCAGAGGGAGTGGATACGGATCTCGAACAGTAATCCGATTAAGTTCGCGGAAATCCAAGCAAGGGCGTAGGCCTCCATCTTTTTTCTTCACAAAGAAGAACCCCGCGGCCACTGGGGAAGATGAAGGTCTAATATGCCCTTTGGCCAGACTTTCCGAAATATAATCTTTCATAGCCTGCCTCTCAGGACCAGAAAGGTTATATAACCTAGCTTTAGGTAACTTAGCATCAGGAAGTAAATTAATAGAGCAGTCATACACGCGATGAGGAGGCAACTCCTGACACCCCTCCTCAGAGAACACATCCCCAAAGTCCTCCAAAAAAGGAGGCAAAGTACTAGGCACGACCGCACTGATGACTGTGTTCATGCAGTTACTTTTGCAAAACTCCCCCCATTGGCTTATATCTCTGGACTGCCAATTAATCACAGGGTTATGTTTAACCAACCAAGGAAGTCCCAACACAATAGGAGTAGGTAGACCCTCCAACACATAACAAGATAATAGTTCCCTATGTATTGCCCCTACCCGAAGGTCAATGTTATGAACCTCATGAACAAAGCTACCTTGGCCGAGAGGCCTGGCGTCAATGGAGAATATAGGGATCGGTTTGACCAATACACTCAGATGCATACCTTGAGCCTGAGCAAACTGAGCGTCAACCAGATTAGCCCCGGACCCACTATCAAGAAGAACAGAAAATCTCTCCACTCTCGTACCAACCACCACCTCCACTGGTACAAGGAACTGAGAAGAACTAGCGGACGAAATACATACTCCCAGGTTGTCGTCCACCACACAACCTGGGATTAACAGTTTTCCGGCGACTTTTTGCTCAACAAGGCACGGGATGGACATCCCCCAACAAAATGTCCCTCTTTCCCGCAGAAGAAACACCTTCTAGTCCTGCGGCGTACCGCCAATCCCCTCCTACGAAATGATGTCCCTCCCAACTGCATAGGCTCCTCCGAACAGACAAGGGGAACCTCAACATAAGGGACTTTAGTAGTAGGTGGAGTAACAACAGGGGGCGGAGTTACCTCGCACCTCTCCCGGAGCCGTCTATCAGTACGGATAGCTAGGGCCATAGCAGCCTCCAGTGATGGAGGAGAATCATACTGAGCCAAAACGTCCTTTAATTTGTCAGAAAGCCCATGACAAAACTGGCTTCTAAGAGCTGGGTCATTCCACTGAGTATCTGTGGCCCATCTACGGAACTCAGAAGCAAATTCCTCCGCCGGACGATCTCCCTGCTGTATCTTACGTAATTTTGTCTCAGCAAGAGAGACCCGATCTGGGTCATCATATACCAAACCCAGGGCAGTAAAAAATCGATCTACTGACTGTAGAGCCGGGGATCCCGGAGGAAGGGAGAAGGCCCAGGATTGAGGGTCCCCTTGTAGGAGCGAGATAACAATTCCCACTCTCTGCTCTTCACTCCCTGATGATCGAGGCCGAAGCCGAAAATACAATTTACATGCTTCCCTGAAGGTAAAAAATTTGTCTCGCCCACCAGTGAACCTGTCCGGGAGAGCTACTTTAGGTTCAAATCTGGTTTGCTCCGAGGGAGACAAAACTTTGGACTTAATGTCCGTCAGCTCCATGGATAATCCCTGCAACTGCAGAGCCAGCTGGGCTACTGGATCCATGGCAACTGGGAATAATTTTATGGGCCAGTGAAAATGTCACGCGGTCTTATGATATGTGTACGATGTCAGTAAACTATTCTTAAAAGAACAACACTCTATACAACATATAGATTAGCAACATCAGCATGTAAATATAGAATAGATTTACCTGACACGATATCTGCTGAACTCAGGGTTAATCTTGAGGACTTGATACACTGTCACAGGAAAGAGGAGGACCGGGGGTCTAACCTGACCCTAAACTGGGGTCCTAACTAATCCCTCGCCTTGGAGGTACTGATAATGGTTCAGAGGTCCAAGTCTCCAGCCTAACCCTGTCTCCTATCAGTCCCTGAACCCTGTAATCAGTCCTAAGAAGGATACTGATTACTACCAAAGGGATATGGGCTGATCTCTGCTAAATACACAGATTAGACATATAAGACAGACTGGAGAAAACACAGACTTGCATACACACTCAAACACAGAAGGAACATAAATGATCTGGGATATTAAACTCTAAGCAAGGTGAGCTTAAAACAACTAAGGAGCTCTTTAACTTAAGTCTATACAGATACAATCCTATCTGTGGTCTGCATGAAGAATTTCACTGGCAACTCCCAACACAGACAACCAGAGATTTAAAGGAAACCAATCAACAAATAATTAATTGCAGCCGGGAGAAAACTGCACCCAGTCCCAGAACTGAGCACAGACAGAATTAACTCCCTAACTGCCAAACACAAAGAAACAGCAACTCAGCTGTGAGAAGTCAGAATGTGCAACCGCGACGATCTTCGTGGCGATGCACACATGACATGAGAGTCCTGTGTGCCTATATTGAACTGTTTTATGCGAAAAAGACTGTTTGCTGTATTTGGCGCAAAATACCGCCATTTTACCGCCAAGTTGGCGCCCTGAGGCGCTGGTGAAGAAGGTGGGCGTGCATTCGTGGGCGTGTACCCCCCCCTGTGGCGCGAAACATATGGCCGCCCTCTCCAAATGCTACTATAATGTGCGGTCCTGCCCCACTGCTAAAGAAATCCGCCTCCTCTTCATCCTCTATCCGAAGAGGAGGAGACGCAAATCCCGCCTCCACGGAAGAGACCGGACTGTTCCTGTTGGAAACTACAGTCTGGCCTGGGACGAGGTGGCAGAAGGACAAGAGCAGCTATGCAGTGGAGCGGTGGAGCGCAGGCCCTGCTCTCCGGAGAAGCTGTTGTTTGAGCCGGAGCCATCCCTAATACAGAAGCTTCAGCAAACTATGCTGGAGCTGCAGAAGGAGAATGCGGTGCTCAGAAGATTAATCCAGCGTCATGCAGACTTGCAGGAGACAGAGAGATGCTGGCGTGCCCAGACACAGCGGCTGCTGTGGGACGCAGTGCTCTCTCCCACAAGCATAATGCCGTCACCTGATTTTCCAAGTTCCCTGCTGAAGAAGGCTGATGAAGAACCGGAGGCCGGCTCCAAAAGTGCTGATCCCGACTCCACCGATGATGCGGCGGGAGAGAAGGAGGCTGAGGAGGCCCTGCTCGTTCCGGAGTACCAGCTAGGCCAGGAGGCCGCAGCAGAATGCAGTTCCCCGGTAGGGACACCGGAGGAGACCCAACTGTCAGCGATAGAAAACGACTGGGAGCAGCGACAGCAGCAGGTTAGTGCGTCCCCAATTGAGCCACTGCGCGCACCTGCATCCTATCCTGCATCGCAACCTGTGACCACTTCAGCATCGCCCCCTGCATACTCATCTCGACCTCCATCGCCCCCTGCATCGCAATCGGCGACCTACTTGGCATCGCAACCTGCGACCCACTTTACAACGCCCCCTGCGGCTATCTCAGCAATGCAACCTGCATTGCAATCTACATCGCAATCGGTGACCCAGACTGCATTGCAATTTAGGTCTTATTCTGCGACACCATCAGCAACGCCGCTTGCATCATACATGACAGAGGTACCCGATGGGACCTTAGTTAGAATGAGAACCGTGGCTACTCAAACGCTAATAGCAGGTCACGACATATTTGTAATGCGTTCTAAGGAACATCGCGTCGTTCCAGCCCCAGGAGTGGAAGACGTTATCGGAAATTAGCAAGAAAAGTGAAGACCGGTAGGACCCAGACAGGGGTTTACCGTATCCAAGAATTGTAAAAAAGTTTGAGAATTTTGAAAATTGCACTTTATTGATATGTATAGAAGTGTTTACATAATGTGCATAGTATGCTTAGAATACCCGGCTGGGTACCAGGTTAATGAGTTTAAAGGGTTGATAGTATTGCAGTATTGTAAATTGGAATGTGGTTTCTTCTGATTACTTGAAATGTCTTTTATCATGCATGGACTGCGTGGCTGTGGACTGTGCCAGCCCAAAAACTTTCTTGTAAATAGTTGCGCTACGGTGCATTATCTTGGTTTTACACAAAACCATTACTATCGCCTCTGAAGAAAAACCCGTATGGTGTGGCCTAGAGTGAGGTCTGCAGTCAGAAGTCCTGCAGCCCACCCAGGACCTACGTGGGAGGTTTTTTGTGCGGGTCCTCCACAAGAATTTGTCTTGTATTTATGAGAATGTTTGATACTTTTGTATTTTTCCTAATGTACAAATTGTAACGTTCAAGAAGTCTTACCTCCCGGATGGGATGAGTCAAAATGTTAATGTTTAATGCAAAACAAAAATGTTTTTCTTTTTCTCTTTACAGCCCAGGAGTGCTGTGTTTAACCAAGGGGGGATGTGTGGCCCAGCTATGCAGGCACACATAAAATCCAGGAGAGTGCACAGGAAGGTAATCGCAACGCTTGATATGCATTCACTGCCACTCACACTTTTAGACACACCCATTAGGGGTATAAAAAGGGAGTGACACGTAGCAGAGGGGATTAGTCTGAAGTAGAGGAGAGAAAGCAGTCTGTTTCCTGTCAGAGGACAGTGCAGTTCAGTCTCAGTCCAGTCTGGACTTGGAGGATACTGAGAGCTACTCAGTGAGCTCTAGGAGAAAGCTGACTTTTCACATTGAAGCTACAGGTGCTTATGTTAAGAGCGGGAAGCAGGGCGAAGGGCGCAGTGGAGAAGACAGAGAAGTGCTACAGGTATTGGATTACCTGCACTAAATTGCCGGACACCGGGGTCCGAAGCGTTGCTACTGTTTCAAGCATAGTAACAAGAAAACCGGAGGCATCTGGTCTACAGGTCGCAGAGTGCAGCCCAAAGTGTCAATACGTAACCGGAGTCAGGGAGAACGGGAACTTTGAGTCAAGCGCAGACAAAAGTAAGGACTTAGTTCTCACCACTTAGAAGGCTCCACCACAATGTTGGCCGGGCATTACAGCTATTGAGAAAGCTGGAGAGTTCAGAGTTAACTTCGCTTCAGGCAAGTTGGACTCACATGTATATGGAAGTAAAGGAGGCCTCTAACCTGCTCAGCGGTTACCCGAATGTGCATTCTCCACCCCGACCAGCTCCCCGGGACCTGCTGAACCATCTACCAGTAAAGGTATGAAAAGAAGCTGCATTGTGTGTGACTGAATTATTATCTACACCCTGCATCACCACCATAGACTTCCAGGGACCAGTCTCACCTGTGGGAGACTTACCACCCAGCTGCCCCATAACATCCCCTGTGAAGATCCTTATAGCAGCGCTGGTCCAATTGATCAGATACCGCAGGTGGCGTCACGAACTACCTATCCTTATAATCCCCTGTAAATATTCCCCATCGCTTGACTGCCAGGGCCACGGACCGAGTCCCGCTGCCAGTGACAACTCCCATAGAAATCATTGGGCTCGGCTCCGAGTACCCCATAGCCCTGGTAACCACAATTGTGGTGCGAGTCAATCCGTTCCAGGGTTTAATCCTGTCTGCCCTTGGCCCAGGTGGATCATGTCAAGGGTTAACATTGCTCTGCCTCATTCTGGGTTCAGGTTTGCTATTTAGCTTCCACACATCCTGCTAGCAGTGTGAGCTATACTGCTACCTTCGGCGTGTGAACCTGACTCAGGTAACCCTTGATTTGTCCTGTTGTTATCCCTGACTTGTCCCGTGTCTGTTGTCTCTCTCTGTCTCCCCTGTTCCCTGCATTTCCCTGTTTGTTTGTTTGATTCTCTGGTTTTTGACTTGGCCAGTATTCGGACTCGCTTCTGCTTTCTGTCTTTGTCTGATCTGCTTCTGACCGTTGCTGACCTCCTGGCATTCTCCTGACCACGTGTATTGCTTAGTCCTTTTGTACTGCAGCCTACGAATGTTCTGACTTGGCTTGCCTGACTACGCTCCCACCGCTTGGTGGCGCCTGTGATTCTGCTCTGTAGAGCTACTCTGTGTACGCAGTCACGTTCCTCCCTAGCTCCCTCTGGGGGAGGTTGCCCCACACTACAGTAGCCTGACAGTGTCACAGGTGTGTCGCTGCGAAGATCGTCGCGATTGCACACCCTGACTTCGCACAGCTGAGTTTCTGGTGCTGGGTGTTTTTCGGCACTGAGGAAGTTAATTCTTCCTCTCTCTGTGCTGGACTAGACCAGCCTCGCTCAGCTGCAATTAATGTTTTGTTAATTGGTTTCCTTCAAATACCTGCCTGTCTGCTGGGGAAGTGTCGGTGAAAGCATTCATGCAGACCAGCAGAGCGGATCGTATTGAGAAGTCTAAAGCTAAGAATACCTGTTGTGGTTTTCTCCTCTCCTCGCTTTATTAGTTATCTCCTTACCCGTTGGTGTTCCCTCTGTAGTGGTAGTTTTGTATGCAAGGTGTTCTTTTATTTTACCCCTTGTACTGTCTCGTTTGTCTTATACTGTGTTGTGAAGGCAGTTACCTTCCTGATCCCTGTGGTGGTAATCAGGGTCCTTCTCAGGACTAGATTACAGTGGTTAGGGATTCACAGGAGATAGGGTTACGCTGGCGGCCTGGACCTCTGTACCATCAACAGTACCTCCAGGTAGAGGGATTAGTCAGGACTCCAGCTTAGGGTCAGCATAGACCCCGGTTCTCCTGTATACAGACAGCGTGACATTTTCACCGACCATATTAAAGATTCTCCCCAGCCACCATGGATCCAGTAGCCAGTCTAGCTCAGCAGTTGCAGAGTTTGTCCATGGAGCTGAGGGACGTTAAGTCCAAGGTTTTGTACCCCCCGGAGCAAGCCAGACCTGAACCTAAAGTAGCTCTCCCGGACAGGTTCACTGGAGGGCGGGACAAATTTTTTGCTTTCCGGGAGGCATGTAAATTGTACTTTCGGCTGCGACCTCGGTCATCTGGGAGTGAAGATCAAAGGGTGGGAATTGTCATCTCGCTCCTACAAGGGGACCCTCAATCCTGGGCGTTCTCTCTTCCCCCGGGCTCCCCGGCTCTCCAGTCAGTGGATAGATTTTTCGCAGCTCTGGGTCTTGTATATGATGACCCGGATTGGGTCTCCCTTGCTGAAACTAAGTTACGTAAGATACAGCAGGGAGATCGTCCGGCAGAGGAATTTTCTTCGGAGTTCCGTAGGTGGGCCACGGACACCCAGTGGAATGACTCGGCTCTTAGGAGCCAGTTTTGTCAAGGTTTATCTGACAAATTAAAAGATGTGTTGGCGCAGTATGACCCTCCCACGTCACTGGAAGCCGCTATGGCCCTTGCTATTCGCATTGATAGACGGCTGCGGGAGAGGTGCGGGGTAACTCCGCCCCCTGTGATGACTCCACCTTCCTCAAGGGTCCCTTATACGGAGGTTTCCCTGGTCAGTCCAGAGGAGCCTATGCAATTAGGAGGGACATCATTCCGGGGGAGGGGATCGGTGGGGCGCCACAAAACAAGAAGTTGTTTCTTCTGTGGAGAGAAAGGACATTTTATTAGGGGGGTTCATCCCGTCCTTTGCAGAGTGAGAAGTCGCCGGAAAACTATTGATCCCAGATTGTGTGGTGGACGGCAATCTGGGAGTAAGTATTTCGTCCCTAAGTTTGTCTCAGTTTCTCGTACCGGCGGAGGTGGTGGTGGGTGCGAGAACTGAGAGGATATCTGTTCTTCTGTATAGTGGGGCCGGGGCTAATCTGGTGGATGCTCGCTTTGTCCGGGTTCAAGGTATGCGATTGTGTGGGTTGGCTAAACCCGTCCCCATATTCTCGATCGACGCCAGACCTCTCGGTCAGGGAAGTTTTGTGCAAGCAGTGCATAACATTGATCTTCAAGTGGGGGCGCTACATAAAGAACTGTTGTCTTGTTATGTGTTGGAGGGTCTTCCCACTCCTATAGTGCTGGGCCTGCCTTGGCTAACTAAGCATAACCCGGTTATTAATTGGCAATCCAGAGAGATAAGCCAATGGAGCGATTTCTGTAATAAAAACTGCATGAATACGGTCATTGGTGCGGTCGCTCCTAGGGCCTTACCTCCATTTCTGGTGGACTTTGAGGATGTATTCTCGGAGAAAGGGTGTCAAGAACTACCTCCTCATCGCGAGTATGACTGTTCTGTTAACTTGCTCCCTGGGGCCAAGTTACCGAAATCTAGGTTGTATAACCTTTCTGGTCCTGAGAGACAGGCCATGAAGGATTATATTTCAGAGAGTCTGGCTAAGGGGCATATTAGACCTTCATCTTCCCCGGTGGCCGCGGGGTTCTTCTTTGTGAAGAAAAAAGATGGAGGCCTACGCCCTTGCCTGGATTTCCGTGAGCTTAATCGGATTACGTATCCGCTCCCACTTATTCCCGATCTCTTCAATCAGATCGTGGGTGCCAAATGGTTCTCTAAGTTGGATCTCAGGGGGGCGTACAATCTGATTAGGATGAAGGAGGGGGATGAGTGGAAGACGGCGTTTAACACTCCGGAGGGGCATTATGAGAACCTTGTCATGCCATTTGGTCTGAGTATTGCCCCGGCGGTGTTTCAACACTTTGTAAATGACATATTTTGCCACCTAATGGGACAGTTTGTGGTCATATATCTGGATGATATCTTAATTTACTCGCCAGATCTTGTGTCTCATCAGGAGCATTTTAGGCAGGTGTTACAGATCTTGCGGGATAATAAACTGTACGCCAAATGGGAGAAGTGTGTGTTCGCCGTACAGGAACTTCAGTTTTTAGGATTCCTGGTGTCAGCATCCGGTTTTCGTATGGACCCTGGGAAAGTGCGGGCAGTTCTTGAGTGGGATCTGCCAGAGGATCTTAAGGCATTACAACGTTTCCTGGGGTTTGCTAACTACTACCGGAAATTCATTCGAAATTTTTCGTCCATAGTTAAACCTCTCACAGACATGACTAAAAAAGGGACGGATTTTTCAAAGTGGTCTGACAAGGCTTGTCAAGCGTTTTCCTCTTTGAAAAAATGTTTTGCTTCAGCACCCATACTTATTCAGCCTGATGCGTCTCAGCCATTCATTGTTGAGGTGGACGCTTCCGAGGTAGGGGTGGGAGCAGTATTGTCACAAGGTTCGTCCCCTGGTAAGTGGCATCCGTGCGCCTTCTTCTCTAAAAAATTGTCGTCCGCTGAGAGGAATTATGATGTCGGCAATAGGGAGCTCTTGGCCATTAAGTTGGCTTTTGAGGAGTGGCATCATTTTTTGGAGGGGGCAGTCCACCCGGTCACCGTCATTACCGATCACAAAAACCTGCTATATTTAGAGTCCGCTAAACGTCTGAATCCCAGACAAGCTAGGTGGTCGTTGTTTTTTACCAGGTTTAATTTTATCGTCACATATCGTCCTGGGTCAAAAAATGTTAAGGCGGATGCCTTATCTCGCTGTTTCCCAGGGGCTGGGAATACGGAGGACCCGGTTCCGGTCCTTCAGGAGGGGGTGGTGGTGTCGGCAGTATGCTCTGAGCTTGAGGAGGAGGTATTAGAGGCTCAGGGGGACGCCCCTGTAGGACCTCCAGGGAGACTGTTTGTTCCAAATCAGTTGCGACAAAAGGTGATCGAGGCACACCATAATTCTGCTTTGGCAGGACACCCAGGGAGTAAAGCAACTGAGGATCTCCTCTCGCGCTGGTTTTGGTGGCCTAACTTACATAGGGAGGTGGTAACTTTTGTCGCGTCCTGCGAGGTTTGTGCGCGCTCTAAGACCCCACATACCCGTCCGTCGGGGACCCTCTTACCTTTGAAGATCCCGGAGCGTCCGTGGACTCATCTGTCTATGGACTTCATTACGGATCTCCCGCCATCTTCGGGTAAAACAGTCATACTCGTTGTAGTGGACAGGTTCAGCAAGATGGCACATTTTATCGCTCTTCCTGCTCTTCCTAATGCTAAAACTCTTGCGCAGGTGTTTATTGGGGAGATTGTAAGGCTTCACGGGGTACCCTCCGATGTGGTGTCGGATCGGGGGTCTGTTTGTGTCCAAATTCTGGAAAGCATTTTGTACACGGCGGGGGATGCAGTTGTCATTTTCATCGGCTTTTCACCCGCAGACCAATGGTCAGACAGAGCGTCTGAACCAGAGCTTGGAGACATATCTCCGGTGTTTTGTGTCAGAGAACCAGGAGGACTGGGCTTCTTTCTTGCCTCTGGCGGAGTTTGCTCTAAATAATAGGCGGAGCGAGTCCACTGGTAAGTCCCCGTTTTTTGGGGCATATGGTTTTCACCCCAGTTTTGTACTTTCAATAGGGGGGGCTCTTCTGGGGTTCCTGAGGAGGAACGGTTTTCGTCGTCACTTGCTTCAGTGTGGAGAGGAGTGCTGAATAATCTGAGTACTATGGGGAACCGATACAAACGTATGGCTGATAGGAGGAGAGTGTCTGGTCCGGACCTAAGTGTGAACGATCTGGTATGGTTGTCTACCAAGAATATAAAACTTAAGGTTCCCTCCTGGAAACTGGGTCCCAGGTTCATCGGGCCATACAAGATCAGTTCTATAATTAATCCGGTTGCATTCCATCTTGACCTCCCTCCTACATTTAAAATTCATAATGTGTTCCACAGATCGTTACTTAAGAAGTATGTGGCGCCGGTGATACCTTCACCTTTACCTCCTCCTCCTGTGGTGGTCAATGGTAACTTGGAGTTCCAGGTGTCGAGAGTCATCGATTCACATCTGAATCGCCGGTCCCTTCAGTACCTTGTTCATTGGAGGGGGTATGGTCCTGAGGACAGGACGTGGGTTTCTGCGTTGGATATTAACGCAGACCGATTGGTTCGGGCCTTCCACACTACTCACCCAGATAAACCCGGCCCTGAGGGTCCGGAGGCCCCTCGTAGAAGGGGGATACTGTCACGGGTGTGTCGCTGCGATCGTCGCGATTGCACACCCTGACTTCGCACAGCTGAGTTTCTGGTGCTGGGTGTTTTTTCGGCACTGAGGGAGTTAATTCTTCCTCTCTCTGTGCTGGAGTAGACCAGCCTCGCTCAGCTGCAATTAATGTTTTGTTAATTGGTTTCCTTCAAATACCTGCCTGTCTGCTGGGGAAGTGTCGGTGAAAGCATTCATGCAGACCAGCAGAGCGGATCGTATTGAGAAGTCTAAAGCTAAGAATACCTGTTGTGGTTTTCTCCTCTCCTCGCTTTATTAGTTATCTCCTTACCCGTTGGTGTTCCCTTTGTAGTGGTAGTTTTGTATGCAAGGTGTTCTTTTATTTTACCCCTTGTACTGTCTCGTTTGTCTTATACTGTGTTGTGAAGGCAGTTACCTTCCTGATCCCTGTGGTGGTAATCAGGGTCCTTCTCAGGATTATTCACAGGTCTTCCCCTTTATAGTTATCCAAAATTCTAAAATAGCATGGTCGCTACCTCCTAGGGTTCCAGTCACTCTTACCTCCTCAACCATTTCCTCCCTGTTTATAAGGATTAGATCCGAGGTAGCAGATCCCCTTGTTTTCTCCCCAACCTTTTGGAAGATAAAGTTGTCAGCAAGAGAGGATAAGAATTTCCTTGACCTGTTAGTTTTGCCTGAGAGAGATTCCCAACAAATGTCTGGATAGTTGAAATCTCCCATGACAACAGTGTCATATTTTTTGGAGAACTTGGCCATTTCATGCATAAAGAGTTCATCCATATCTTCAGCTTGCACAGGCGGCCTGTAGTAAATGCCTACAATGGTGTCCTTTCCGTTGTTCTGTCCTTACCCAGTTTCCACAGAACTCCCAGTCTCTGAAGCTTCAATCTCTGTGCAGATATACGCTTTTCTAACATACAATGCGACACCTCCTCCTCGTTTGTCAAGTCTGTTTCTTGTAAATAAGTTGTATCCTTCTAGCCCTGTATTCCAATCATGTGTATCGTCCCACCAAGTTTTAGTGATTCCAATGACATTATATGTATTTCTTTTCCTGCGTTAGTAGTTCTAATTCTCCTTGTTTGTTGCCCATGCTTTGTGCATTTGTATAGAAACATTTTAGTTTGTGATTGGTTTTTCTTTCTCCAATATTTGTATTATTTAGATTTTTTTTCTTTGTTCTATTCTTTCCTTCCATTTCTAATAGCAGAGTTCTCAATAGTATTTCGGGTGTATGGCTTTTTCTGGCCTTTTGCTTCCCTTCCCACATTGTTCTAGTTTAAAGCGCTATTTATGAGTGTAGCAAGGCGACTTCCAAATACATGTTTTCCAGTCTTCGTAAGGTGCACCCCATCTCTAGCAATTAGTCCATCGTATAGGTAATTCACTCCGTGATCCAGAAATCCAAATCCTTGCTGACGGCACCATCGACGTAGCCAGTTGTTCAACTGCAGAATCTTATTCCACCTCCTTGATACTTGGCCATCCACTGGGAGGATGGAAGAGAAGACCACCAGTGCTCCCAGTTCTTTCACTTTCTTACCTAAGTTTTCAAAGTCACTGCAGATGGTTTCCAGGTCGTTTCTTGCTGTGTCATTTGTCCCCACATGTATTAGCAGGAATGGATAGTCATCTGTAGGTCTGAAGAGTCCTGATATCCTGTCAGACACATCTTTCATTTTTGCACCTGGAAGACAGCACATTTCTCTTGAGGTTATATCCGGTCTGCAGATAACGGCCTCTCTTCCTCTCAACAGGGAATCCCCCATGACCACAACGCTCCGTTCCTTCTTCACAAAATTTTTCTTTCTCCATCCAGGAGGACTCTGAAGTCGTACAAGGTTTTTGTTTGTGGGCAAAGTTTTATCCTGATGTATTTCTCATCGTTCTCCTGCATAAGAGCCTGGTACTGGTTCCTGAGCAGTATGGGTGCTGACTGCCTCCCGATCCTCCTGCTTCTCGGGGTCATTGCTTCCATTCCTCTGTTTCTTCAGGTGCACTTCGAATTTCTTCTCTTTCTGTAACATGAAGAGATAATTATACTTTCTAAGAACTCTTCACCTTCCTTAATTATTTTCAATGCAGGTAACCTCTCTTCCAGATTTTGCAATTTTTCCTCCAACAGGGACACAAGCTTGCATTTCTGGCATGTGAAGTTTGGCTTTTCCACTGGTAAGTCTGTGAAAATGCAGCAAGAAATGCAGCTTACCAAATGGCTCCTGGCCTCTTCCATGTTATTATTGTTAAAGAGATTTCAAAGCAGTGAAAAATGTGCCAAAAGAGCTTGCGGAGACTCTTCACTTATCCCAGAAGGCACTGGGAATATGCAAATTCTCTCTTCAGGACTCTTCCACCTCGTTCACACGCGGCTCCGCTCCGTACACCTCATACACACACGCTCCGCTCAGTACACCTCGTACACACGCGGTTCCGCTCCGTACACCTCGTACACACGCGGCTCCGCTCCGTACACCTCGTACACACGCGGCTCCGCTCCGTACACCTCGTAGACACACGGCTCTGCTCCGTACACCTCATACACACACGGCTCCACTCCGTACACATTGTACACACACGACTCCGCTCCATACACCTCATACACACACGGCTCTGCTCCGTACATCTCGTACACTCGCGGCTCCACTCTGTACAACTTACACACCCATGGCTCAGATCCGTACACCTCGTAAACATGCGGTTCTGCTCCATACACCTCATACACACACGACTCTGCTCCGTACACCTCGTACAGATGCGGCTCTGCTCCGTACACTTCGTACACACACGGCTCCGCTCCGTACACCTCGTACACATGTGGCTCCGCTCCGTACTTCTCGTACACTCGTGGATCAGCTCCGTACACCTCGTACACACGCGGCTCAGCTCCGTACACCTCGTACACTCGCGGCTTCACTTCGTAAACACATGGCTCCGCTCCGTACACCTCGTACACACGCGGATCAGCTCCTTACACCTCGTACACACACGGCTCCGCTCCGTACATCTCGTACACACGCGGCTCCGCTCCGTACACCTCGTACACATGCGGCTCCGCTCCGTACACCTCGTACACACGCGGCTCCGCTCCGTACATCTTGTACACACGCGGCTTCGCTCCGTACACCTCATACACACGCGGCTCTGCTCCGTACACCTCGTACACACGCGGCTCCGCTCTGTACATCTCGTACACACGCGGCTCCGCTCCATACACACGCGGCTCCACTCCGTACATCTCGTACACACGTGGCTCCGCTCCGTACACCTCATACACACGCGGCTCCGCTCTGTACATCTCGTACACACGCGGCTCCGCTCCATACACACGCGGCTCCACTCCGTACATCTCGTACACACGCGGCTCCGCTCCGTACACCTCGTACACACGCGGCTCCGCTCCGTACACCTCGTACACACGCGGCTCCGCTCCGTACACCTGGTACACACGCGGCTCCACTTCGTACACCTCGCACACACACGCGGCTCCACTCCGTACATCTCGTACACACGCGGATCAGCTCCATACACCTCGCACACACGCGGCTCCGCTCCGTACACCTCGTACACTCGCGGCTCTGCTTCGTACACACATGGCTCCACTCCGTACACCTCGTACACTCGCAGCTTCACTCCGTACAACTTATACACACATGGCTCTGCTCCGTACACCTCGTGTACACACGGCTCCGCTTCGTACACACATGGCTCTGCTCCGTACACCTCGTACACACACGGCTCCTCTCCGTACACCTCATACACACACGCCTCCACTCCGTACTCCTTGTACACACGGCTCTGCTCCGTACACCTCATACACACGGCTCCGCTCTGTACACCTTGTACACACACAGCTCCTCTCCGTACACCTCATACACACACGCCTCCACTCCGTACTCCTCGTACACACGGCTCTGCTCCGTACACCTCGTACACACATGGCTCTGCTCCGTACACCTCATACACAAACGCCTCCACTCCGTACTCCTCGTACACACGGCTCTGCTCTGTACACCTCGTACACACACGGTTCCGCTCCGTACACCTTGTACACATGTGGCTCCGCTCCGTACACCTCGTACACACGTGTCTCCGCTCCTTACACCTTGTACACACACGGCTCTGCTCCGTACACCTCGTACACACACGGTTCCGCTCCATACACCTTGTACACACGTGGCTCCGCTCCGTACACCTCGTACACACATGGCTCTGCTCCGTACACCTCGTACACACTCGGTTCCGCTCCGTACACCTCATACACACACGGCTCCGCTCTGTACACCTCGTACACACACGGCTCTGGTACATCCACACTGTAAACCCCTCCTGACCCCACACATAAACTTTCCCGCATCCAGCACCATGACAACCAGCACAGCAGAGTCCTCCATACACTGAGGCCCCTGATCATGTGACCCCTGACTCCTCCCCTCCTGTGACCTCATCACAGGTCCTGTGTGCACAGAACAGCCATATATGTGGAGTGCGGCTCTGCAGGTGGAGGTAGGTGCTGGAGGCTCCATTATTCTCTATGTGGAGTGCAGCTCTGCGGGTGGAGGTAGGTGCTGGAGGCTCCATTATTCTCTATGTGGAGGTAGGTGCTGGAGGCTCCATTATTCTCTATGTGGAGTGTGGCTCTGCGGGTGGAGGTCGGTGCTGGAGGCTCCTTTATTCTCTATGTGGAGTGTGGCTCTGCGGGTGGAGGTCGGTGCTGGAGGCTCCATTATTCTCTATGTGGAGTGCGGCTCTGCGGGTGGAGGTCGGTGCTGGAGGCTCCATTATTCTCTATGTGGAGTGCGGCTCTGCCGGTGGAGGTAGGTGCTGGAGGCTCCATTATTCTCTATGTGGAGTGCGGCTCTGCGGGTGGAGGTCGGTGCTGGAGCCTCCATTATTCTCTATGTGGAGTGTGGCTCTGCGGGTGGAGGTAGGTGCTGGAGGCTCCATTATTCTCTATGTGGAGTCCGGCTCTGCGGGTGGAGGTAGGTGCTGGAGGCTCCATTATTCTCTATGTGGAGTGCGGCTCTGCAGGTGGAGGTAGGTGATGGAGGCTCCATTATTCTCTATGTGGAGTGCGGCTCTGCAGGTGTAGGTAGGTGCTGGAGGCTCCATTATTCTCTATGTGGAGTGCGGCTCTGCAGGTGTAGGTAGGTGCTGGAGGCTCCATTATTCTCTATGTGGAGTGCGGCTCTGCGGGTGGAGGTCGGTGCTGGAGGCTCCATTATTCTCTATGTGGAGTGCGGCTCTGCAGGTGTAGGTAGGTGCTGGAGGCTCCATTATTCTCTATGTGGAGTGCGGCTCTGCGGGTGGAGGTCGGTGCTGGAGGCTCCATTATCCTCTATGTGGAGTGTGGCTCTGCAGGTGTAGGTAGGTGCTGGAGGCTCCATTATTCTCTATGTGGAGTGCGGCTCTGCGGGTGGAGGTAGATGCTGGAGGCTCCATTATTCTCTATGTGGAGTGCGGCTCTGCGGGTGGAGGTAGGTGCTGGAGGCTCCATTATTCTCTATGTGGAGTGTGGCTCTGCGGGTGGAGGTAGGTGCTGGAGGCTCCATTATTCTCTATGTGGAGTGCGGCTCTGCGGGTGGAGGTCGGTGCTGGAGGCTCCATTATTCTCTATGTGGAGTGCGGCTCTGCGGGTGGAGGTCGGTGCTGGAGGCTCCATTATTCTCTATGTGGAGTGCGGCTCTGCAGGTGGAGGTAGGTGCTGGAGGCTCCATTATTCTCTATGTGGAGTGCGGCTCTGCAGGTGGAGGTAGGTGCTGGAGTCTACATTATTCTCTATGTGGAGTGCGGCTCTGCAGGTGGAGGTAGGTGCTGGAGGCTCCATTATTCTCTATGTGGAGTGCGGCTCTGCGGGTGGAGGTCGGTGCTGGAGGCTCCATTATTCTCTATGTGGAGTGTGGCTCTGCGGGTGGAGGTCGGTGCTGGAGGCTCCTTTATTCTCTATGTGAGTGCGGCTCTGCAGGTGTAGGTAGGTGCTGGAGGCTCCATTATTCTCTATGTGGATGCGGCTCTGCGGGTGGAGGTCGGTGCTGGAGGCTCCATTATCCTCTATGTGGAGTGTGGCTCTGCAGGTGTAGGTAGGTGCTGGAGGCTCCATTATTCTCTATGTGGAGTGCGGCTCTGCGGGTGGAGGTAGATGCTGGAGGCTCCATTATTCTCTATGTGGAGTGCGGCTCTGCGGGTGGAGGTAGGTGCTGGAGGCTCCATTATTCTCTATGTGGAGTGTGGCTCTGCGGGTGGAGGTAGGTGCTGGAGGCTCCATTATTCTCTATGTGGAGTGCGGCTCTGCGGGTGGAGGTCGGTGCTGGAGGCTCCATTATTCTCTATGTGGAGTGCGGCTCTGCGGGTGGAGGTCGGTGCTGGAGGCTCCATTATTCTCTATGTGGAGTGCGGCTCTGCAGGTGGAGGTAGGTGCTGGAGGCTCCATTATTCTCTATGTGGAGTGCGGCTCTGCAGGTGGAGGTAGGTGCTGGAGTCTACATTATTCTCTATGTGGAGTGCGGCTCTGCAGGTGGAGGTAGGTGCTGGAGGCTCCATTATTCTCTATGTGGAGTGCGGCTCTGCGGGTGGAGGTCGGTGCTGGAGGCTCCATTATTCTCTATGTGGAGTGCGGCTCTGCGGGTGGAGGTCGGTGCTCGAGGCTCCATTATTCTCTATGTGGAGTGCGGCTCTGCGGGTGGAGGTAGGTGCTGAAGGCTCCATTATTCTCTATGTGGAGTGTGACTCTGCAGGTGGAGATCGGTGCTGGAGGCTCCATTATTCTCTATGTGGAGTGCGGCTCTGCGGGTGGTGGTCTGTGCTGGAGGCTCCATTATTCTCTATGTGGAGTGCGGCTCTGCGGGTGGAGGTAGGTGCTGGAGGCTCCATTATTCTCTATGTGGAGTGCGGCTCTGCAGGTGGAGGTAGGTGCTGGAGGCTCCATTATTCTCTATGTGGAGTGCGGCTCTGCGGGTGGAGGTAGGTGCTGGAGGCTCCATTATTCTCTATGTGGAGTGCGGCTCTGCGGGTGGAGGTCGGTGCTGGAGGCTCCATTATTCTCTATGTGGAGTGTGACTCTGCAGGTGGAGATCGGTGCTGGAGGCTCCATTATTCTCTATGTGGAGTGCGGCTCTGCGGGTGGTGGTCTGTGCTGGAGGCTCCATTATTCTCTATGTGGAGTGCGGCTCTGCGGGTGGAGGTCGGTGCTGGAGGCTCCATTATTCTCTATGTGGAGTGCGGCTCTGCAGGTGGAGGTAGGTGCTGGAGGCTCCATTATTCTCTATGTGGAGTGCGGCTCTGCGGGTGGAGGTAGGTGCTGGAGGCTCCATTATTCTCTATGTGGAGTGCGGCTCTGCAGGTGGAGGTAGGTGCTGGAGGCTCCATTATTCTCTATGTGGAGTGCGGCTCTGCGGTGGAGGTAGATGCTGGAGGCTCCATTATTCTCTATGTGGAGTGCGGCTCTGCAGGTGGAGGTAGGTGCTGGAGCCTCGTTCTTCTCTCTCAGGATTAGCCGCTGTTCACACTCGGCCATTCTTCCTCACCATATAATAAATGGTCTTTACCATCTCTGTGATGTGCAGTTTTCCATGTTTCCCCCCTGAATACACAGGTTCTCCCCCCGTTGCTGGGCGCGCACATACACCCCCTCCAGCCCTCTCATCTGGGTGCAGTGCATTCTCGCCATAGGTAATGAACGATGTTTTCTCATTTGTTGTTTTTTGCACTGCTCACATATGTGCTATGATCTTGTATGCCATCTTCTTAAGGGATTACCAGCACTAGTGACTGATGGTTCAATAATTTGCACATGTTTGCCAACAGCATTTTGTAATATTTGATTCCAACTGGTATCCCTGTGTGTGCAATTTTTTGCGGCCATTTCCCATGTTTATTTTGTTTATGACAATAAGTCTAGTTTTCATAAATTTTATCATTAGATAATTTATCTAAAAATATTCTGTGGGATTTTGTTGCATGCTTCATCGTTCTTCCTAACGTGATAGTATCGTTATTGCCATGATAGTATTTTTCTACACTATTTTTGCACCATTTTTTGAGGACTGTTAGGGGGTTATGTGCCCCTAGCGATTGTTTTTAATACTGTGTGTTTTTTTGTCTACACTTGCAATGGTGTTTTTTCCTCCAATTGCCAATTTCTTGTATTGTGATTTTTCAAAATAAAATTTTGCAGCTTATATGGACTAGTACATCATTTTTCCATTCATATGGTCAGTGTTTTTGTTGTTATAGATGTGTTCCCATATTCCAATAGCCACACTCAGTCCCTTACATTTAAGTTTTAATTGATGAGGACTACAATGTTGTGGCATGTATTGTTGTGTTTAATTCATCTCTGTGATGTGCAGTTTTCCATGTTTCCCCCCTGAATACACAGGTTCTCCCCCCGTTGCTGGTCGCTGGGGTCTGACCTGTGACTTTTATGTCACTGCTCCCCCCACTACAGCACATAGCGTCTAATGACCACAGGGACGCCAATTTTGCTGTAAGGCTGGAGTCACACTTAACGTATAAAAAATCGGTCCGTTTTTGACGTCCGAGAATCGCATCGATGTTTTGTGTACAGTGATCCGTATGTAATCCGTTTGCAATGCGAGGATGCGATTTCCTCGCATGTAAGTATCTGTGTGACATCTGTATGGCATGCGTATGCCGTGATTTTCTCGCAGACTTGCAAAATGGACATTTAACTGATCCAAGGGCTGAAATATTCATCAAAACATATATACAGTTATATGAAAAAGTTTGGGCACCCCTATTAATCGTAAGCTTAATGTTTTATAAAAATTGGTGTTTTTGCAACAGCTATTTCAGTTTGATATATCTAATAACTATTGGACACAGTAATGTTTCTGCCTTGAAATGAGGTTTATTGTACTAGCAGAACATGTGCAATCTGCATCCAAACAAAATTTGACAGGTACATAAGTATGGGCACCCTTATCAATTTCTTGTTTTAAATACTCCTACCTACTTTTTACTGACTTACTAAAGCCCTTTTTTTTGTTTTGTAACCTCATTGAGCTTTGAACTTCATAGCCAGGTGTATGCAATCATGAGAAAAGCTACTTAAAGTGGCCACTTGCAAGTTGTTCTCCTGTTTGAATCTCCTCTGAAGAGTGGCATCATGGGCTCCTCAAAACAACTGTCAAATGATCTGAAAACTAAGATTATTCAACATAGTTGTTCAGGGGAAGGATACAAAAAGCTGTCTCAGAGACTTAACCTGTCAGTTTCCACTGTGAGGAACATAGTAAGGAAATGGAAGAACACAGGGACAGTTCTTGTTAAGGCCAGAAGTGGCAGGCCAAGAAAAACATCAGAAAGGCAGAGAAGAAGAATGGTAAGATCAGTCAAGGACAATCCTCAGGCCACCCCCAGAGAGCTGCAGCATCAACTTGCTGCAGATGGTGTCACTGTGCATCGGTCAACTATACAACGCACTTTGCACAAGGAGAAGCTGTATGGGAGAGTGATGCGAAAGAAGCCGTTTCTGCAAGCACGCCACAAACAGAGTCGGCTGAGGTATTCAAAATCACATTTGGAGAAGCCAATTTCTTTTTGGAAGAAGGTCCTGTGGACTCATGAAACCAAGATTGAGTTGTTTGGTCATACAAAAAGGCGTTATGCATGGCGTCAAAAAACACAGCATTCCAAGAAAAACACTTGCTACCCACAGTAAAATTTGGTGGAGGTTCCATCATGCTTTGGGGCTGTGTGGCCAATGCCGGCACCGGGAATCTTGTTAAAGTTGAGGGACGCATGGATTCCACTCAGTATCAGCAGATTCTTGACAATAATGTTCAAGAATCAGTGACAAAGTTGAAGTTACGCAGGGGATGGATCTTTCAGCAAGACAATGATCCAAAACACCGCTCCAAATCTACTCAGGCATTCATGCAGAGGAACAATTACAATGTTCTGGAATGGCCATCACAGTCCCCAGACCTGAATATCATTGAACATCTGTGGGATCATTTGAAGATGGCTGTCCATGCTCGGCGACCATCAAACTTAACTGAACTGGAATTGTTTTGTAAAGAGGAATGGTCAAAAATACCTTCATCCAGGATCCAGGAACTCATTAAAAGCTACAGGAAGCGACTAGAGGCTGTTATTTTTGCAAAAGGAGGATCTACTAAATATTAATGTCACTTTTCTGGTGAGGTGCCCATACTTATGCACCTGTCAAATTTTGTTTGGATGCAGATTGCACATTTTCTGTTAGTACAATAAACCTCATTTCAAGGCAGAAACATTACTGGGTCCAATAGTTATTAGATATATCAAACTGAAATAGCTGTTGCAAAAACACCAATTTTTATAAAACATTAAGCTTAAGATTAATAGGGGTGCCCAAACTTTTTCATATAACTGTATATATATTTATATTTCATAGAGAGATTGCAGAACAGCCATTAATTCATTTCTCGGATCCTGTAGAATCTCTGCAGGAGCCGACAGGCTAGGGATCATGGTTTACATACAGTAAACCATTGCAGAACAGTTTGATTTATATATGTCAGTGACTACTACTGTTAGTACTATGTGTGTGTGTAAAATTTGGGAGCTGTAGGTATTTAATAACAGAATGTATTCACAGAAAAAACTGGTGTGGGCTCCTGCGCCATTTTCTGAGCCAGAGAGGGAAAGCCAGTGACTGAGAGCAGATATTAAGAGCCTAGAAAGGGACAATGGTTATTGGCTCCCCTGGCTAAAAACATCTACCCCAGCTAGAAAAGGCGCATTTGTAAGATGCACCAATTCTGGCACTTAGCCTCTCTCTTCCTGTCTTTTTGACGCTGCGCCAACCGCAACAAAATGCTGCATGTTGCGTTCGACGCAGGTTGGTGCAACGTAAAAAAGACGCATGCGGAGGCATCCGCATACATCCGCATGGCCTGCGTACCCAATGTTAAAGATAGGGTACGCAGGATGCATGCAGAAGTAGGCGGTGCTGAAAGGAAGAGGTGCGGCAATGGATGGGGCTTGACGGAGGAAGTACGCAGACCTGCCGAACGCTAGTGTGAAACTAGCCTTAGCTTAAATATAAGTAGTGTCCCCTATGCAAATGGAAATTAGGAACTTTCTGGGATAAAAAGCTATGTCAGGACTGTATTGACAAGACTATAGCACAAGAGACTCCCACTTTTTCTGAGAATTTAAGATCCCTGATACAGTCTGAAGTCTGTAGATCGATTAGGGCATTGTAGGCCCCAACGGACATGGACAGCAAGGGGAGAGATAGATCCAGTCCCTCTTTTTCACAAGATGACTCCAGAGGACTCAGATCAGTCACGGTACTCTGAGAGTAGTTTAGAAGAGGATGTTACGTTCCCAGCAGAGGCCACCGAGGCTAGATGTGGCAATCTCAAAAGTCTCTAGGAAATCTTCCCTCCCATTTGAGAACTAAAGGGTATGCCACACTAAACAAGGTTGCTAACGAGATCGCTAAAAAACGTCACTATTTAGCGATCTCGTTAGTGACGCTATTGTGTGTGGCATGTAGCAACGACGTGGCCCCTGCTGTGATCTCGCTGATCATTCACTAGAGTTCTGGACCGTATTTAGATAGTTGGCGTCCCGCTGGTGACGCTATATCGCTGTGTCTGGCACCTTTTGTGAGCGATGTGCGCTGTTTTTTACATCGCTTATGAGTCGTTAACGAGATCGCTAAGTGTGGCAGCTACTAGCGACATTAAAACGATCACAAAAACGATCGCATTAGTATGCGTCGTTATTGTGATCGTTAGTGGGAGCGTTTAGTGTGGCAGTACCTTTAGGGTCCCTGAAGGAGCCATTGGATAGAAAAACAGATTGTTTCCTCAAGATGGCTTGGGAATCCTCGGCAAGAGGCATTAAGGCCAGCCATTGCGGCCACCTGTGTGGCTAGATTCCTGAAAGTTTGGGTGGACAATTTAGAAGATCATTTGGAACAGCGAGTCCCCAGAGAAACCATCCTAGGGGCGATTCCTGACATCAGAGCGGCAGCAGTGTTTCTAGGGGATGCCTCAGTAGACTCTGTGAAGCTGGCGGCTAAATCGGCATTGGCCAATGCGGGACGTCGTGCAGTGTGGCTTAAAATGCTGGCCGGGGATACACAGGCGAAGGTAAAGCTCTGCTCCCTGCCTTGTGAAGGTAATTTCTTGTTTGGGCCGGCACTGGATGAAGTGCTGGAAAAGGCTGGAGATAAGAAGAAAGGTTTTCCAAAACAGCCATTTCCATCCTTTCGACGCTCCTTTCAGAGGGGTCATAAATTCAGGAGACAGCAGTATGGAGACCTGGACAGAAACAGAACTGACAAGCGATCCAAGGGAGGGAGAGGGTTTTACTTCGATAAGCCCTCCAGAGATGCCAAGAATTCCTCCCAGTGACTGTCCGTCCCAGGTAGGAGGAAGGCTCTCTCACTTTCTACTCGCTTGGGAGAGGATATTGGCCAGTGCCTGGATTCTGCGAATAGTAGAATCAGGCCTAGAATTGAGATTACGCAAGTGGCCGCCACAGAGATACAGACAGACTCCGGTACAGCCCTCTCAGGAAAGACAACAGAGCCTGGAAGAAGAGGTAGTGTCGCTGTTAGAAAAGCATGTGCTGGAGGAAGTTCCGGTGGATAAAAGAAAGAAGGGATATTATTCCCCCCTATTTCTCATAAAAAAGCTGGACAATTCCTGGAGAACCATTATAAATCTGAAGGGTCTCAACAGTTATCTGATAATTCCGTCATTCAAGATGGAGACAGTAAAATCAATGGTGAAACTCCTCTTCCCACAGTGTTACATGGTGGTCCTAGACCTCAAGGACGCATACTACCACGTCCCTATTCGCCAGCAGGGTGGCAGTACAGATAAAGTCTCAAATACTGTAGGCCATTTTCAGTACAGAGCTCTGTCCTTTGGGTTAGCAATAGCCCCTTGGGTATTTACAAAACTGATTTCAGAGGTCACGGCTCATCTCAGCGAGAAGGATGTTCTAATAATGCCTTATTTGGATGACTTCTTGACTGGGGAGGAGTTATTCCCACTGTCAGGAGCAGGTCAGCAGAGTCATCGACACATTACAAACTCTTGGATGGCTGCTAAATCTAAAGAAATCCAGACTGGAACCAGCGACGGTACAGGTTTTATTTAGACTCCCATAACAGCACCACGAGAGAGGGGATCCACCCTTCAGGAACAGGAAACCTACAGATACAAAAAGGGTGGCACCTCTCCCACGCATCAGTTTGGTTTTCTGTTCCTGAAGGACTGGATCCTACAGAAGTGCTACAGGAGTCAGAAGGAACCCAGGCCGGCCTGACCGACACAGGTAGTGTGGGGTCTCCTACCTCGGCCGGTGCGGAGTTCCTGGAGATGCCACGGTGGTCCTGGCTGGGCTGCATGGCGGTGGCGATCAGAGTAGGGAGCGTAGTCTGGAGGATGTCCGTCTCCAGGGAAGCCAGCGCCGGGTAAGTATTTCCCCAGTGGTGTGTCGTCTGTGATGCAGTGTCAGGGCTGGAGCGTGTCTGGGGAAGTGTCCGGAAGGCCTGGGGGTGCTGCAGGCACAGCCGGGCGTCCCGCGTTGCTCCTGGATGCATTGGAAGCGTCGTGAGCCGCGGTGACGTTGGAGCGCGGAGCCGGCATGCACTTCCGGGTCACCAGCGTTATTGCCCATGCGCAGGCGCCCTTTGGAATAGGACGCGTCCCACGAGACGGCCACTAGCACCTGGGGGGCGAAGGGCCAATCTTGGAGGGCGCTAGGCGGAGCTGCTCACCGGAGGAGGGGGATATAAGCAGGCTCAGTCATAGGACCCATGCTTCTGGCCTCCTTATCCGGGTATAATGGAGAGTGATGCAGATCAGCAGCCTCAGCTGCTGGAAGATGTGCGGAAGCCTAAGGATAAGCAGAATGCTCAGGACAGCGCTACTGAGCATGACAGACGGATTGACTAGTCCAGTCCTAAGAGCTCCTCCAGGCAGGGGTCGGGAGCATCGACTGTGAAAACCCCCCCTCATAATCCGGTACCTATTCGCCGCAGTCACTGGTAAGTGATGTACGTGAATGTTCACTCAGTGACGCGGTTCCCTCTTATATTTTTGTTTTAGGGGAAGAAATGCACGGTTAAGACAAAAACACAGAGAATGCGCCTTCTGTGGATGCCCCCTACCAGATTCGTGCCCAATAAAATTGTGTACCCCCTGCATCCAGCAGACAGTGAGGTCTCAGGAAGGGGAAGGGGGAGTGGCATTAGGTCTAGATAGATGATGTTGCTCTTACTATCCTCCCTGAGGTAGCAGAAGAATCACCTAATGTGGCAGCAAGCCTGACAGAAATAGTAAAGGAATCCATGAAGTCCCTGTCCCATGCGGGAAGTTCTAAATGCAGTGCCCCTTTGGAATCAGATTCTTCTGCGGAAAGGGAGATGGATGACGACTCCTCAGAGCCATTTTCCTCATCTTCATCGTCGGAGGAAGATTCTGCTCGTTTCTGTCTGCCCCCTGGACCGAGTGGATAAGTTGGTAAAAACGGTCAGGGGAACGATGGGTATAGCTGAACCCAAGCCGCAGCTATCCATGCAGGATGTTATGTTCAGAGGGCTGGAACAGAGGAAGTGAAGATCTTTCCCCTTAAACAAAATCCAGGAGCTAATCTGTCGAGAATGGAAAAAGCTGGGAAAAAAGGGGCTCTTTACCACAGGCGCTTAAGCGCAGATACCCCTTTGAGGATCCGGCAATCAACACTTGGGACAAAGCCCCTAAGTTAGATGCTGCAGTGGCCAAGGCATCAAAAAGAGCCTTGCTACCTTTTGAAGACATGGGAACACTTAAAGATTCTCTAGATAGAAAGGCAGATACCTTTTTTAAGGGAACCTGGGAGATGGTGGGCGGTTCCCTTAGGCCAGCGGTAGCAGAAACTTGTACGGCCAGATCCACGATGGTCTGGCTGGACCAGTTAGAGTCACAATTGAACGAAGGGGCTCCTAGAGATACCATTCTGGGTGCCTTGCCAGTGATTCAGGAGGCAGCAGCTTTCCTATCGGATGCCTCGGTTGACTCTGTTAAAATGGCGGCCAGAGCAGCAGGACTTTCCAACGCAGCCCGCAGAGCCTTGCGGTTGAAATGCTGGCCGGGGGACATCCAAACAAGCTGAAAACTCTGCGCTATCCCCTGCAAAGGAGAGTATCTATTTGGGCCCATCCTGGATGAGTTGCTGGATAAGTGTCATGTGTGCATTGCCACGAAGATCGTCGCGGTTGCACATTTTGACTTCTCACAGCTGAGCTGCTGTTTCTTTGTGTTTGGCAGCTAGGGAGTTAATTCTGTCTGTGCTCGGTTCTGGGACTGGGTGCAGTTTCTCCCGGCTGCAATTGATTATTTGTTGATTGGTTTCCTTTAAATTCCTGGTTGTCTGCTTGGGGAGTTGCCAGTGAAACCTTCATGCAGACCACAGATAGGAATGAATCTGTATAGACTTTAGTTGTGAGCTCCTTAGTTGTTCTAAGCTCAACTTGGTTAGAGTTTATTTCCCAGACCATTTATGTTCCTTTGGTGTTTGAGTGTGTATGCAAGCGAGTGTTATCCTGTCTGTCTTATATGTCTAATCTGTGTATTTAGCTGAGATCAGCCCATATCCCTTTGGTGGTAGTCAGGATCCTTCTTAGGACTGATTACAGGGTTCAGGGTCTGATAGGAGACAGGGTTAGGTTGGAGACTTGGACCTCTGAACCATTATCAGTACCTCCAAGGTGAGGGATTAGTTAGGACCCCAGTTTAGGGTCAGGTTAGATCCCGGTCCACCTCTTTCCTGTTTCAGCTCATCAAGTCCTCAAGATTAACCCTGAGTTCAGCAGATATCGTGTCAGGTAAATCTATTCTATACTTACATGCTGATGTTGCTATACTAGTTGTTGTATAGAGTGTTGTTCCTGTATTAATAGTTTACTGACATTGTATACATATCATTAGACAGCGTGACAATAAGGCAGGGGACGAGAAAAAGAAGTTCCCTAATAAATCATCCATGTCCTACCGACGCTCTTTCAATAGAAAGAAGTTTGGTCATGGAAGGAGATGCATTGTATCACCCACTAGAGATCGTTTCAGATGGGAGGATAAAAGGAGAGGTACGAGCTTTATGTTCAGTTGTTCTTCAAGAAAGTGGAATAAACCTGCCCAATGACTTGCAATTCCCGTGGGGGGAAGATTGTCGGCCTTCCTCTCAGCATGGTTAGAGATCACAAATAGTGACTGGGTGCGGAGCGTAATAACCAACGGACTCAAACTTGAGTTTCGGTATATCCCGCAAGACAGCTTTAAATGAACTCCCATGCATACTTTCCCTCTTGAACAGTCGGCATTGGAAGCCGAGGTGGTGAATTTATGCCTTAAAAATGTCCTGGTGGAGGTGCCGGAATCGCAGAGAGGTAGAGGGTTTTACTCTCCCCTTTTCCTGATTGAGAAGCCAGATAAATTGTTTAGAAGCATTATCAATCTTACAGTCATGGCCAAAAGTTTTGAGAATGACACAAATATTATATTTTCACATGATCTGCTGCCCTCTGGTTTTTATGTGTGTTTGACAGATGTTTATCACAGACAGAAATATAATAATTGCAAACATATGAGTAACAAAAGCTTATATTAACAGTTAGAATGAGTTAATGCAGCAAGTCAATATTTGCAGTGTTGACCGTTCTTCTTCAGGACCTCTGCAATTCTCCCTGGCATGCTCTCAATCAACTTCTGGACCAATTCCTGACTGATAGCAGTCCATTCTTGCACAATCAATGCTTTCATTTTGTCAGAATTTTTAGGTTTTTGTTTGTCCACCCGTCTCTTGATGATTGACCACAAGTTCTCAATGGGATTAAGATCTGGGGAGTTTCCAGGCCATGGGCCCAAAATCTCTGTTTTGTTCCCTGAGCCATTTAGTTATCACCTTTGCTTTATGGCAAGGTGCTCCATCATGCTGGAAAAGGCATTGTTGATCGCCAAACTGCTCTTGGAGGGTTGGGAGAAGTTGCTCTTAGAGGACATTCTGGTACCATTCTTTATTCATGGCTGTGTTTTTAGGCAAGACTGTGAGAGAGCTGATTCCCTTGGCTGAGAAGCAACCCCACACATGAATGGTTTCAGGATGCTTAACAGTTGGCATGAGACAAGACTGGTGGTAGCGCTCACCTTGTCTTCTCCGAATGAGGCGTTTTCCTGATGTCCCAAACAATCAAAAAGGGGATTCATCAGAGAAAATAACTTTACCCCAGTCCTCAGCAGTCCACTGCCTGTACCTTTTGCAGAATATCAGTCTGTCCATAATGTTTTTTCTGGAGAGAAGTGGCTTCTTTGCTGCCCTCCTTGAGACCAGGCCTTGCTCCAAGAGTCTCCGCCTCACAGTGCGTTCAGATGCACTCACACCTGCCTGCTGCCATTCCTGAGCAAGCTCTGCACTGCTGGTAGCCCGATCCCGCAGATGAAACACTTTTAAGAGACGGTCCTGGCGCTTGCTCATCTTCTTAGGTGCCTTGAAGCCTTTTTGGCAACAATGGAACCTCTCTCCTTGAAGTTCTTGATGATGCAATAGATTGTTGACTGAGGTGCAATCTTTCTAGCTGCGATAATCTTCCGTTAGGCCATTTTTATGCATTGCAATGATGACTGCACGAGTTTCTTTAGAGATAACCATGGTTAACAGAAGACAAACAATGATGCCAAGCACCAGCCTCCTTTTAAAGTGTCCAGTGGTGTCATTCTTACTTAATCATGACAGACTGATCTCCAGCCATGTCCTCATCAACACCCACACCTGTGTTAATGGCGCAATCACTGAAAAGAGGTTAGCTGGTCCTTTTAAGGCAGGGCTACAATGATGTTGAAATTTGTTTTGGGGGATAAAGTTCATTTTCTAGCCAAATATTGACTTTGCTATTAATTGCTGTTAAGCTGATCACTCTTTATAACATTCTGGAGTATATGCAAACTGCCAATAGAAAAAGTAAAGCAGTAGACTTTGTAAAAATTAATATTTGTGTCATTCTCAAAACTTTTGGCCATGACTGTAGGTCCCTTAATGAGTATCTGGTTAGCCGATCCTTTAAAATGGAGTTGATCGGGTCTGCAATAAAGATGTTTAAAAATTGTTTCATGGCAGTCGTGGATTTGAAAGACGTGTACTATCATGTCCCTATCCATACAGATTTCCAATGGTTCCGGAGGGTGGCGGTTTCCGTAGGAGGGGTAGTCTGCCATTTTCAGTTTAGGGCGCTCCCCTTCAGTCTATCAGCAGCCCCTCGAGTATTCATGAAAGTTGTTGCCGAAGTCACGGCTCATCTACGGGAGTCAAATATGCTTAATGTCCCCTACTTAGATGACTTCCTGATTGTAGGTAATTCAGAAGATCATTGCCTGTTACAAATAGAAAGGGCTATGTCCAGGCTGGAGCACAAAGTTTCTAGGCCTGCTGTTAGATTTGGAGGTTCAACAGTGTCCCCTACCACCAGATAAGTTAATACATACTCAACAGCAGGCAGTATGTGCAATTGACAGACTCTCCATGACCCACAGACAGGCCATGTCCCTATTGGGTACCTTAACGTCATGCATTCCGGCCGTTAGGTGGGCTCAGTTTCACACTAGACCCCTACAGAGGGACGTCCTAGTTAATGATAGAGTCCTGGGAGGGTCCCTGTAGGGCTAGATATCGTTGAGTCCTTCAACCCTTAAGTCGCTTAGGTGGTGGCTGGACAGGGACAACTTATCCTCGAGAGTTCCCTGGGTGATGCACATAACTCGTATAATAACCACAGATGCTAGCCCCTCGGGTTGGGGGGCCCATATGGGGGACGTTGTGGTCCAGGGAGAGTGGGACTCCCAGGTGGGAGCCTCCTCCAACCAGAGAGAGCTGTTGGCAATAGTTATGAGTTAAAAAAACTCCTCGTATACCTACAGGGTCACCATGTCAAGATTCTTTCGGACAACCAAGTGGCGGTGGCCTATGTCAATCACCAAGGTAGAACATGTTCCGAGGCTCTGATGCAAGTAGCAGAACGCCTATTTAAGACAGCCCAAAGACATTTTCAATCAATGACAGCTCTTCATATCAGAGGAAATGACAACATAAAAGCATACTTCCTAAGCCGCAATATTCTAAGGCAGGGAGAGTGGTCTCTGAACAGGGACATCTTCAACCAGATTGTCCACAAATAAGGGCAGCCGGAGGTAGACCTCTATGCCAACAGAGAAAACAGAAAAGTAAAAAAATTCTGTTCCTTGAATCCCAGGGAAAAGCCTCTGGTAGTGGATGCCTTCCTAACAAAATGAGACTTCTCCCTGGCCTACGCTTTTCCGCCATTAGTCCTGTTACCTCTGGTAGTGAGGAAGATCAGAGAAGACAGAGCAAGGGTTATACTAATGGCCCCATTTAAGGGCCTGGTTGCATGGCTCAGGACTATGTCAGTATGCGATCCCTGGGTACTTCGAGACCTTCCGGATCTGCTCTGCCAGGGGCCGATCAACTATCCACAAGTGACCGGGCTTCATTTGACGGCTTGGAGTTTGAGAGGTCATTGTTGACTAATCGAGGCTTCTCCCTGAATTTAATTGACACTCTCCTGAAGAGTAGGAAGCAGATTACAACAAAAATCTACGCTAGGACTTGGAGGCGATTCCTAGCCTCTTCTGAATTTAGTCTCGAAGGGGGGTACTGGTGCGACAGATTCTAGAATTTCTTCAGAAGGGTCTAGAATTAGGTCTTTCCACGAGTACACTAAAGGTACAGGTCTCAGCTCTAGGTGCTCTGTTTTCCTGTGATATTGCCAATAACAATTGGATTTGTAGATTTATTAGAGCGGCCGGTAGGTCTAGACCCATACACAGAAATAAAAGTATGCCGTGGAATTTGAACCTAGTCCTCTCAGCTATGACAGACGCCCCATTTGAACCCCTTAAAACAGTCTCGATTAAGATACTATCCCTTAAAACAGCGTTTTTGAAAGCAATAACATCTGCACGTAGAATAGGGGATATTCAGGCACTTTCCAGACTACCCCCTTATACAGAATTCTTACATGACAGGGTAATCCAAAGGCCGGACCCAGCTTACTTGCCCAAAGTAGCATCACACTTCCACAGGTCACAATAGATAGTCCTACCTTCCTTTCTCCCTAACCTCTCTAACTCTAAAGAAGAGAAACTTCATACGTTAGACGTTAGAAGATGCCTACTAGAATATATATCGGCTACTAATCCTTGGAAATAGGATAATGCATTATTTATATCCTTCCAAGGTTCTAGCAAAGGGCTAGAATGTCAAAATGTACGTTAGCCAGGTGGATTAGGGAGGCTATCTCTCTGGCTTACACAGCAGGTGGGCGACCAGCTCTGCAGAATCTGAGGGCGCATTCCACCCGGGCCATGGCATCAACCTGGTCAGACAGATCTGGAGTATCAATCGACCAGATATGTAAGGTGGCCACATGGTCATCTCCTTCCACCTTTTTTAAACACTATCGGTTAGACATGGGGGCCTCCTCTGAGCTCACCTTCGGGTTAAGGGTGCTGCAGGCTATAGTCCCTCCCTAGTTTAGCTTACATCTCTGTAATTCTCTCGTGGTGCTATCATGGGAGTCCGAATAAAGTATTAAGTTACTTACTGGTAATGGTATTTTTCGGAAGCCCATGACAGCACCCTTGGTTCCCTCCCTTTCACATGGGGGCTGCACATCCTCTTATAGATTTTCACCAATGTTAATTAATTTAGTTAGACAAAGCAGATTTTGTATATAGCGTGTTTATGTTGCATACATTGTATATATTTGTGTCATTAACCATGGTAGTCCTCTCAAGCTCTGAAATACAACTGATGCGTGGGAGAGGTGCCACCCTTTTTGTATCTGTAGGTTTCCTGTTCCTGAAGGGTGGATCCCCTCTCTCGTAGTGCTGTCATGGGCTTCCAAAAAATACCATTACCGGTAAGTAACTTAATACTTTCTGGGGGCTGCTGATAGATTTAGTGGCACAGGAGTGTTGTCTCCCAGAGGAAAAAGAGCAAAAGATCAAACAGTTTGTACAAGCATCAATAAAAAATCCGGAAAAGACACTCAGGAAAGCGATGTCATTATTGGGGTCCCTGACCTCCTGCATACCAGCAGTAAAATGGGCTCAGTTCCATACAAGGGAACTGCAGTGGTGTGTACTACAAAACAATGCAGTACTACAGGGCCAGTTAGAAAGAAAGCTTACCCTCCCAGTTTCAGTAGTCCGGTCATTCAGGTGGTGGTTGCAGATCGAATTAGCCCCAAAAGGAGATCCCTGGATATACAGAGCTTCCAGAGTAGTCACAGCGGATGCCAGTCCCTGGGGGTGGGGAATCCACCTAGACACCCTGTGGCTCCAGAATCCCTGGTCGCAGAAAGAAAAAAGTCTGTCGTCAAAGAATGGGAGCTGATGGCGGTAGAAAAGGCGCTGATTGGGTTATTACCATATTTACAGGGGCAACATATAAGAGTCCTATCAGACAACCAGTCGGCAGTGGCCTACATAAATCACCAGGGGGGCACTTGCTCTCAAACATTGATGCGGATAGCAGAAAGGATTCTATGTCTGGCAGAACATCATTTCCTCTCATTATCGGCCCTGCATATCCAAGGAGTAGACAACCTGAGGGCAGACTTTTTAAGCTGCAACCAGCTGAGACAAGGAGAAAGGTCTCTGAAAGAGTCGATTTTCAATCAGATTGTAGGCATGTGGGGTCGTCCCAAGATGGATCTCTTTGCTTCAAGAGCCAACAGGAAAGTTCAGAAATTTTGTTCCCTGAGTCCAGCAGACAGGCCGGTCGCAGAAGACGCCTTCAGAATAGAGTGGTCATCAGGACTCCTGTACGCCTTCCCTCCAATATGCCTCTGTGAAATAACCGGATTGTATCTTAATTTCCCAGACAACCATGTTTTTGTAAACCACAAGAATTGACTTTTTATCTGTATATTGGCTTGTGAATTTAAGTGTTTATGTCTGGTGGGTCAAAAAGACAATCTTGCAAGCTGATATACTATTTAACATACTGTGTAAGACTGTAATAGTGACTTGTACATAGTGTGTGGTTATCTTTGTCTATTGATGTGTACTGATAAGCTAATTGTGCATTGTATTATGAAACTAGTTTGTTGACTTCTAAAGTAAAGAGGGAAAATAATGTGAGGGTGGTCTGAAGCACACTGGGTAATTCTAAAAATAGCTTGCATGTCTTGGGTATAAAAACGAGACAGAGAGAGCATTATCAGATCAGATCTCATCACATCACACAGAGCTACCAGTCGGACATTCTGCACAACACTCAACGAACGAGAGACAGGACTGCAGCTAATTCATCATGACACCATCATGAGGGACAAGGATCTATGATTCTAAGGGAAACAACCTAGGAGTTTTTGGCTCCGGTTGGAAGGACACAGATCTGACCCAGTGACCATCTCTGAACCATGGATATGTTTGGAGAAAGCCAGGTTTTGGGACCTGCTGGTCACCTGGTTTCATGGAGATGGTCGGGTAAGCCAGGTGGTGACTCTCGTGTCAACTGGCTTTGGACCTTGTATGGACTGTCATCTCCCTACGCTTGTTATTGTCTCTTCTCTGTGTGTATATCACAGGTGGAATAGTGACCCTGAGAGCTGTGACGTTGTGTCAACTGGCTTTGGACCTTCTACGGACTCTATGGACTGTTCTCAGTCATCTCCCTACGCTTGTTAATATCTCTTCTCTGTGTGTATATCACAGGTGGAATATCAACCCTGGGAGCTCTGACGTAACATCTACTGTTATCCAGACGAGTCAGCGGAAGGGTTAGGCCCTGTAATGTGCACCATGTTGGGGGTAATTGCTGGGAATGTTCTGTTTGCTATAGTGTGTTGTGGTTCAATAAAGTATTGCCACACTGTTTTACCCTAACCCTGTGTTGTCTGTGTAGTGTTATGCCCACATCTAACAGGCAAGCAGGTGTTAGGCGGGATGATTCCTGGTCCATGCGGTTTCGGCTAGCAGATTTGGGCGCCCGCCAACCCCCCGTTTCTCCACAGCCTCATACCGGCAGTCTTGAGGAAAATCAGAGAAGACAGAGCCAGAGTGATCTTGACCATTTTGGCCAAAGAGGCCATGATTCTACTGGCTAAGGACAATGTCCATGACGGATCCATGGGTACTCCCAGAGGACCAGTACCTTCTAACACACGGACCCTTTTGTCATCCTCAGAGGTCCGGGCTCGAACTTAACAGCCTGGAATTTCAGAGGTCACTGCTAGAGAGTAAGGGCTTCTCAACAGGGTTAGTGTCTACACTACTTAGTAGCAGGAAGCCAATAACCACCAGGATTTATGGGAGAATATGGAATAAATGTCTAGCTGTTTCAGGGCCAATACGGGAAGGAGAAGTTCCGATAGTGGCCATACTAGAATTCCTGCAGAAGAGGTTAGAATTGGGATTAGCAGTCAGTACCCTGAAGGTGCAGGTTTCGGCTTTGGCAGCATTATTTAACTCTGACCTGGCAAATGATAGGTGGCCAGGTTCATCAGAGCCTGTTGTAGAGCAAACTCTGTCCCATTTCCTACTCCTCCTCCTTGGGATCTAAATCTAGTTTTGTCAGCCTTAAAGGAGAGTCCCTTTGAACCATTGATCAGTGTCAGAAAGAATAATCACATTAAAAACATCATTATTAGCGGCACTCACTTCACCCTGTAGGATAGGGGACTTGCAGGCATTATCAGCAGACCCTCCCTACACTCAGGTCTTGAACAATAGAATTGTGTTAAGGATGGACCAAGCTTATCTCCCCAAAGTGGTGTCAAAATTCCATAGGGCTCAGTAAATAATCTTACCATCTTTCTGTCCTAAAGGCTGGGTCTCACATAGCGATACACCAGCGATCCCGACAACGATCAGGATCGCTGGTGTATCGCTACATTATCGCTGCTGAGCTGCCAAACAGGCAGCTCAGGCAGCGATCAGTACAAGCAACACTGCGGGTAACATCGCTTAGTTACCCGCAGTGTACCTTGGATACCAGCGCCCTGATGCAGGGAGCTGGTAACCAAGGTACACATCGGGTTTCCAGGCGCTGCGCGGTGCCTGGAAACCCGCTATGTATCTTGGTTACCAGCTTCACTGCATCAGGGAGCTGGTATCCAAGGTATACAGCGGGTTTCTAGGCACAGCCCCGCGCCTGGAAACCCGCTGTGTACCTTGATTACCAGCGATGCGTGCCTGTCAGCGGGAGACCAGCGATCAAAAAAATGTCCTGGCCTTTCAGCGGCGATCAGCGATACACGGCAGGGGGGCTGATCGTCGCTGAATGTCACACACAGCGATATCGCTGGTGAGCTCGCTGCTGCGTCACAAAACTAGTGACTCAGCAGCAATCTCGCTAGCGAGATCGCTGTGTGTGATGGGGGCTTAACCCTAGTAGCCAGAAGGAGGATAGGCTTCATTGTTTGGATGTTAGGAGACGTCTCCTGCCATACCTAGAGATAACAGAACCTTTGAGGAAGCAAAGGGCCTTGTATGTCGTGTTTCAGGGATCAAGAAAGGGTCTTAAGGTCTCTAAACAAACTATAGCTAGATGGGTGAGAGAGGCCATTAAGCTAGCGTATAGTAGGGCTGTTCCTGAAGATCTGAAGGCTCATTCTACAAGAGCCATGGCGACATCTTTGGCAGAGAGCAGATGCTTCCATCAACCAAATTTGTAAGGCGACCACTTGTTCCTCTCCGTCTATCTTTTTCAGACATTATAGGTTAGATCTGTCTGCTTCCTCTGACCTCACATTCAGGAGAAGGGTGTTACAGGCGGTGATCCTTCGCTAAGACACTACAAATCTCTGTTATTCTCTCATGGTGCCGTCATGGGTGATGTAAAAACACGGGTTTTACTTACCTGGTAATATGTTCTTTCATGACCCATGACGGCACCCTTATATTCCCTCCCTACTGATCACGTTATGGATTCGGTGCATCATTATAGTCAGGCACTCCCTTGGGTGTTGGTAGCTAAAAATATAAAGAATAGATGGATGTATTATTTGAATGTATACTAATCTGCGGAGTTCCTCTCATGCTCTGTAAAACAACTGATGCGGAGAGAGGAGCCGCTCTTTTTATCTTGAAGGTTTCCTGTCCTTGAAGGGCAGATCCCCTCTCTCGTGGTGCCATCATGGGTCATGAAAAAACACATTACCAGGTATGTAATACCAGTGTATTCTACATGTGTGTTTATTTAACCCTTTACAAACTTCAGGATTAGTGATGAATAGGTGTCTTATTGACACCTCTCCATTACATTACAATACAAAGGTGACATTAACCACTTATTACCCCATATGCCTCCACTACAGGGCAGTGGGAAGAGAGAGGCTAAAGGGTATGCCACACTAAACGAGATCGCTAACGAGATCATTAAAACGTCACTATTTAGCTATCTCGTTAGCGACCTCGTTGTGTGTGGCATGTAGCAACGATGTGGCCCCTGCTGTGATGTCGCTGATCGTTCACTAGCGTTCTGGACCATTTTTTGATCGTTGGCGTCCCGCTGGTGAGCCTATATCGCTGTGTTTGGCACCTTTTGCGAACGACGAGCGACCTCGTTTGTGACGCATGAGTTTTTAGCATCACGGAGTGGATCGCAATATCTGTAAGTTCTCTTTTGCATCACAGAGAGGATCGCAGAAGTTGCAAAGCAGGCTAGCAGGAAGCAGAGAGCAGGAGCGATGCTGGAAATTCCTATGAATCAGAAGCGCTCAGTACATGCTAATGACGTCCTAACGACCGCCAAAGTCGTTAAAGAGATCGCTGACCGCTGATGTGTCGTTTATGAGATCTCCTGTTTGGCAGCTACTAGCGACCTAAAAGAGATCACACCAACGATCTCGTTATCTTGCGTCGTTATCGAGATCGCTAACGAGATCGCTAAGTGTGGCAGTACCTTAAGTGCCAGAATTGGTGCATCTTACAGATGCGCTTTTTCTGGGGTGGCTGGGGCCAGATGGTTTTAGCCAGGTTGGGGCCAATAACCATGGTCCCTTTCTAGGCTATTAATATCTGCCCTCAGTCACTGGCTTTCCCTCTCTGGCCCAGGAAATTGCGCTGGAGCCTACGCTATTTTTTTCCATGAATACTTTCTTTTATTGAATGTCTACAGCTCCCAAATTTTGCACACATATACTACTAACAGTAGTAGTCAGTGACAGATATAAATCGAACTGTTCTGCAATGGTTTACTGTATGTAAACCATGTCTCCTACCCTGTCTGTTTCTGCAATAATTTTACAGAAGCCGACAAATGAATTTATGGCTATTCTGCTATCTAGCTCTCTATGAAATATAAATATATATATATATATATATGTGTGTGTGTCAATGACATATATATATATATATACACCTATACTATTCTATTGTAAGCTGTCAGTGTGATTTTACTGTACACCGCACATGAATTTCCAGCTTTTCTAAGGACACGTGCGTATTTCTCGCCAGTCACACTGATGGTCCGTGTGTAATCCATTTTTTTCTCGCACCCATAGAATTTCATTGGCGAGTCTCGTCCAATATATGGTGCAATTTGCAGCATGCTGCGATTTCACTCGTACGTATAATACGGACGAGAAAAAAACGGATGATGGAAGCTGCCCCATAGATTAAAATTAGTCCGAGTGCTATGCGATTTTTTTTCTCGCATAGCACTCGTCCATATTCCTCTTAGTGTGACGCCGCCTAAACGTTAGTAACGTTCGGTCCTTAGTATCTTTCCCACACAAGGTCTCCTTGTCTCTCAGATGTTCGGCACTTGGAGAGGTCATTAGTGATGGGCACCGTCCATATTATAGGTCACCGTGACGTGGTTGGATGGATTTGCTCTCCTGCATCAAAAAATACCAGCAGTACCATTATGTTTTTACCGTTTACAGTAATAATAGAGTTTGTATATTTATTAATCGCAGTGTGCCGACACAACGTGTGTGTATATGTTCTGATAACAATGATAAGTCTCGGAGTAGAAATAATGTAGATGTTACTTGCAGTCCTATGTAACATCACAGATAACACAATAATAACTATGATTACAGGTATTGTAGTGGATGTTACCTGCAGTCCTATGTAACACCACAGATAACACAATGATAACTATGATTACAGATATTGTAGTGGATGTCATCTGCAGCCCTATGTAACACCACAGATAGCATGGTGATACCTCTTAGTGTACAGATAATGTAGTGAGGACCCCGTATGGGAACAGTATTGATAGGTCATGGTATGATGAGACACTTCCTAGCTGGGGCACAGTAGATGGGTAAGTCTCAGGCTTGGGCATTATTCATTGTCTATGGGACTGCAGGAATTATATGAGCGCTATACTCTGCTTTCTCTGGCAGTCCCATATACAGTGACTGATGAGAAGATTGAGCACCTTCACTTTATTCAGTATAGAGTGCTGAAGGTCTTGTTCCAGAGGCTTCACTCTCAGGATTCCTGGGGGTCCATCAACATAAGTCACTATACAATGGATATGAGATACATTACTATAATTAAAAATGACCCTTTCTTGGGGTTTTCTAGTTATGGTAAACCTACGCCCCAGACTCATGTCTTTTTCAGCCTATAACAGGTTTTCTTTGAGGATTGCCTTGTATTTAGCTCCGTCCATTTTCCATGAACTCTGACCAGCTTCCCTGCCCCTGCTGAAGAGAAGCCTCCCCACAGCATGATGCTGCGTGTGATGGTGGGGATGGTGTTTTCAGGATGAGGTGCATTGTTAGTTTTCCACCACACATAGTATTTGCATTTAGCCCAATAAGTTCTGCTTTGGTCATTTGCTCAGGGAACCTTCTTCTTGATTGCTGGCTCTGTGCCCTACATGGCTTTTTGCAAACTGAAAATGGGACTTCTTATTTCTTGCATTTAAAAATGGCTTTTTCATAATGGCCAGATTTGTTGTGTATTCGACTAAGACTGGGGTCACACAGCCATCAGTTCTCTCATGCGAGAGAATCGGACTGATTATGCTAATGTCACTTTAATCAAACTTAAAGGGAACATGTCAGCAGGATTGTGCACTGTAACCTACAAACAGTGTCAAATCGGCACCGTTATACTGAATAAAATGATAACTTGGTTGATTAAATCAGTTTTGTTGCTGTTTCTTAATCTTTATTTTCAGTTTTGTGTTAATGATATGCTCATGTCCTAAGGCGTGCTTCATGTATGTGGTGCTCTGTTAAGCTACTCACAATGCAGACTGCTGACAAGTCTCTGCTCCCTCAATGACCTGCCCCGAGTTTGCATAATTATTATACTAATGTATGTATTGAAAAAAGCATGTCACTTAATGAAAATGGCGGTGCCTGCACACTTTCTCTTATCGGTTAGTGCCTATTATCTTACTGTTTCAAAGAAAAAAAAAATCACCATCAATATGGCGCCGTCGGGTGCGCCTGCACATTAGCATCTATTGTCTTCCGATAGATGCTACATGCGCAAGCGCAGCCATCGACTCCTTGTTGCTGCAGCCAAAAAAATGTACACTACAACAAAATGACGCTGGGTCGGCGCTTGCGCAGTAGAATCTCTTGGTAGGAGATAGATGCTACTGTGCAAGCGCCTCCGTTGGCTCTTTGTTGCTGCAGTCAAGAAAAATAAATTTACACTACAACAAAATCGTGCCAGAGACAGTGCATGCGCAGTAGCATCTATTGCGTACTAAGAGATGTTACTGTGCAAGCACCGCCTCTATTTTGTTGTAGTGTACATTTTTTGGCTGCAGCAGCAAGGAGCCGGCAGCGGTGCCTGCGCAGAAGCATCTATCGGAACATGATAGATGCTAATGCGCAGCCCCACTCGACGGCGCCATATTGATGGTGATTTTTTTTTTTAAAAAACAGGAAGATAATAGGCACTAACCGATAAGAGAAAGTGCGCATGCACCCCAGGCATCGCCATTTTGATTACGTGAGTAACAGCCACAAGAAGGATATCATCAACCAAGGTATCATTTTATTCAGTATAATGGCACCGATCTGATACTGTATGTAGGTTACTATGCACAATCCTGCTGACAGGTTCCCTTTAACTTCTCCATTGTCTGTGTTCCTGGTAAGAAGACTGACATCTGAGAGCAGTCCAATGTTTTATATTCACCCATAGACCTGTATGGGTGTGCGTGATTCTATTATCGGATGCACTTGCAGCATGCTGCGATTGTTTTCTTATGCCAAATCATTATGAGAAAAAAAATCTCA
>JARQOD010004864.1:0-51826 GCA_033576555.1 Oophaga sylvatica
AGGCATTCAAGGAGTTTAGAGATGAAGGGAAGATTAGAGATAGGTTTACAGATAGCGGCACAGTTTTGATCAAGGGATGGTTTTTTAAGTAATGGATATATGATGGCATGCTTAAATGAGGAGTGAAAGATACCAGAAAAGAGAGGTTGAATATTTTTGTTAGGTGAGCAGTGACAGCAGGGGAAAGGGACTGGAGGAGATGTGACGGAAAGGGGTCACTGATGCAAGAGTGAGCTAAATGCAATGGGGGAGGAAGGACAATGCATGGTATGAGGGGATTGGGAGATAATTTCCTGTCAGATATGGTCAATTTTTTCTTTCAAATAATTGGCCAGATTGTCAGCGCTGAGATCTGTGGAGGGCCTGCACTCTTGGGTTGAGTAGGGAATGAAAAGTGTCAAAGAGACATTTCAGTTTATTGGATAGTGAGGTGATGAGGGTGTTGAAATAGGTTTGTTTGGAGAGGTGAAGGGCAGTGTTGTATGTTTTAAGCATAAACTTATAATGGATGAAATCTTCGGCTAGATTAGATTTTCTCCACAGATGTTCGGCGCACCTGGAGCACCGCTGCAGGAAACGTGTTTGCAGCGTGTGCCATGGTTGTCGCCGTCTGTGCCGTATTGTCCTATGTATAGGAGGTGCAGTTTTATCCAGGGCACTTTTGCAGTGTTTTGTTGTAATGCTTCAGTGCAGAATCAGGACATGAGAGGGAGGAGATAGGTGCCAATGATGACAGTAAGGTCTTCATAAGTTTCTGGGTGTTAATGGCCTGTATGTTTTTATAAGTGTAGAAAGTAGGGGTGACCTGAGCAGGATGGCAGTTCTTGATAGATAATGAAAGAATGTTGTGGTCAGAGAGCGGGAGAGGGGAGTTTGTGAAATCATCCACTGAGCAAAGCCGGGAGAAGACCAAGTCGAGGGAGTTTCCGTCTTCATGAGTTGGAGAGTTAGTAAGCTGTGAAAGGCCAAAAGAGCAGGTTAGGGATAAAAGGTGAGTAGCAGATGGTGAGAGGGGAAAAGCAATTGGGATGTTGAAATCACCCATGAGGGTGGAGATATCACAGGAGAGAAAGTGTGGAAGCCAGGGGCAAAGTGATCCAGGAACTGATGGGAGGGGGCCGGAGGGCTGGAGGACGATACACCACCACTACTTGAATTGAGAAGGGGATGGAGAGTCTGACAGCATGGACCTCAAAAGAAGGGAAGACAAGTGAGGGTACTTGAGGGATAACCTGAAAGGTACATTTGGGTGATAGGAACAGACCAACGCCTCCACCTGCACTGTTGTCCGATCTTGGGGTATGAAAGAAGTGTATCACAGAGCAGCAGCAGCGGTGGTGTCTGACTGCTGGATCCAGGTTTCAGTAAGAGCCAGGAGGTTAAGAGAATTAGAAAGGAAGAAGTCATGTATGATGGAGAGTTTATTACACTCTGAGCAAGAATTCCAAAGGGCACAATTAAAACAGACAGAAGGCATGCAGGGAATATTAATAAAATTAGAGGGGTTTCTGAGTGTAACAGTTGGGGGGTTTGACTTGTTATAACATGGGGGGCCAGGGTTGGGATAGATATCTCCTGCGATTAGGAGAAGGAGGAAAGAGTGAGCAGATGGTTAAGTGCTTTGTGAGAGCGTCTCTTGAGTTGGATGGTAGGACTGAATGGATCTGTGCAGTTTAGCAATGTGAAAAGAGCATGAGTGCTATACATAGGAGAGGTGAGTGTTATGTTTCGGTAGCTGAGGAGGACAGGAACAACAGCAGGGCAGCCGAACACCTGAGATGTTGGTAACTAATGGGTTGCAGATTACTAAACTAACGACACAACTAGAGGTAGCCGTGGAGCGTTCCTACGTTGATCCTAGACGCCTCGTCACAGCCTGAGAGATAACTACACCTAAAGGCAGAAAGATGAAAGCTATCTGCCCCGTAACTTTCAATATAAAGCTTTACCCTTTGGACTCTCAATGGCTCCAAGGGTATTCACAAAATTGGTCTCTGAAGTGATGGCCCATCTAAGAGAGTATGACATCCTGATTGTACCATACTTAGATGATTTCCTAATTATTGGAACCTCAGCTGACCATTGCCGCTCCCAGTTAGACAAAACCATATCCATTCTAGAACGCTTAGGTTGGTTGATAAATCGGGAAAAGTCCCGTTTACAACCCTTGAGAGTCCAGCAGTTTCTGGGACTAATCTTAGACTCGGAGGCTCAGGAATGTCGTCTTCCAACCAGCAAGATTGTCCAAATTCGTCAGCAGGTGGTTTGAGCAGTAAATAGACCAACTATGATTCTTAGACATGCCATGTCCCTTGTAGGCTCTTTAACAGTTTGCATCCCAGCTGTAAGATGGGCACAGCTTCATACCAGAACCCTTCAGAGGGATATTCTGGATAATGAAAGGGTCCTAGACTCGCTAGATAGGAAGATAACTTTACGGCCTGCTACAATAAAATCTTTAGCTTGGTGGAGTAACAACATTAACTTATCAATTGGGGTTCCCTGGGAAAATCCCATATCCCGGGTTGTAACCACAGACGCCAGTCCCTCAGGTTGGGGGCCTGTATGGGAGAGATCATGGTCCAAGGGCAGTGGGACCCCCTGATAGAGAGCTCTTCTAACTTTAAAGAACTATCGGCTGTAGAATTGTCAATTAAAGGACTGCTTTTATACCTGCAGGGTCATCACGTCAGAATCCTCTCAGACAACCAGGTAACAGTGGCATATATCAACCACCAAGGTGGAACCCGGTCCGAAGCCCTGATGAGAGTGGCGGAACGCATTTTTCAAACAGCAGAGAGACATTTTCTATCACTGACGGCGCTACATATAAGGGGAAAAGACAACACCACAGCAGACTTTCTAAGCCGCAACATGCTAAGGCAGGGAGAGTGGTGTCTAAATACAGAGATTTTCACACAGATTGTCAGTCTCTGGGGTCAGCCAGAGGTGGACCTCTTTGCTACCAGACGAAACAGGAAGGTGGAAAAATTCTGTTCGCTAGATCCGTCAGAGAGGCCTCTAGTTGTGGACGCTTTCCTGACAAAATGGAACTTTGGCCTGGCCTATGCTTTTCCCCCACTAGCCCTGTTACCCTTAGTAATAAGGAAGATCTGGGAGGACAGAGCAAGAATCATACTGATTGCCCCATTCTGGCCCAGAAGGGCCTGGTTTTCATGGCTGAGGAAAATGTCACTCTGCGACCCCTGGGTTCTTCCAGATCTTCCGGACCTTCTCTTCCAGGGCCCAGTCAATCATCCACAAATAGCCGGACTCCATCTAACGGCGTGGAGTTTGAAAGGTCATTATTAAAAGATAAGAGGTTCTCTGATAATCTCATTAATATCCTGCTTAATAGCAGGAAGATAGTCACAACAAAAATTTACGCTAAGACCTGGGAAAAATTTCTAGCCACTGCTATCCTCGGGACTGAGGGGGAAATCCCTATAGGGCAGATTTTAGAATTCCTGCAGAAAGGGTTAGATCTAGGTCTAGCCACTAGTACCCTGAAAGTACAGGTGTCAGCCTTCGGTGCCTTGTTCAACTGCGAGATTGCAAAAAATTACTGGATATCCAGATTTATCAAAGCGGCAGATAGAACGAGGCCTATACAAAGAACAAGGTATGCACCATGGGACTTAAACCTAGTCCTTACGGCTTTGACAGAGGCTCCGTTTCAACCTATGGTGTCCGCCACAATTAAAAATCTGTCTCTCAAGTTAGCCTTCTTGGTAGCCATCACGTCTGCGCGAAGGATAGGAGATATACAATCTCTCTCTAGGGACCCTCCTTACACACAGATTATGGAAGACAGGGTAATAATTAGACCGGACCCTGCCTATTTACCCAAAGTTGCCTCTAGGTTCCATAGAATACAGGAAATAGTCCTCCCCTCCTTCCTTCCTAACCCCACTAACCAGAAAGAGGAGAAACTCCATACCCTAGGTGTCAGGAGTTGTTTATTACATTATCTGTCAGTAAATGATCCATGGAAGAAGGGCAGCGCCTTGTTTATATGTTTTCAGGGTGAGAGGAAGGGCTTTAGAGTTTCCAAATGCACATTAGCAAGGTGGATTAGGGAGGCTATTTCTCTAGCTTACTCAGCAGGTGGCGGTCCGGCTCCACAGAATCTGAGGGCGCATTCCACTCGAGCCATGGCAACTTCTTGGGCGGAAAGATCTGGAGTATCCATCGACCAAATATGTAAGACGGCCACATGGTCTTCTCTTAACACCTTTTTTAATCATTATAGATTAGACATGGGTGCCTCCTCAGATTTCTCCTTCGGGTTAAGTGTGCTGCAGGCTGTAGTCCCTCCCTAGAATAGTGTTACATCTCTGTAATTCTCTCATGGTGCTGTCATGGTAGTCCGAATAAAGTATTAAGTTACTTACCGGTAACGGTATTTTTCGGAAGACCATGACAGCACCCTTAGTTCCCTCCCTTGCACGTGTATCGAACACTATCTTTAATTATAAAGTCCACGTAGACTAGGTTGTTTAGAGTTTGTATATAATTTATGTGTCATTAACCATGGAGGTCCTCTCGGCTCTGTAATCCAACTGATGCGTATCTGTAGGTTTTGTATCTGTAGGTTTCCTGTTCCCGAAGGGCGGATCCCCTCTCTCGTGGTGCTGTCATGGTCTTCCGAAAAATACCGTTACCAGTAAGTAACTTAATACTATTGCACTGCATACATTGCAGACAGGGAAATGTACCAAATTTGGGATTCATAAGGAAACGTTGGTGTTTCAATGGATGAGAAGGACTAATGTCAGCTCTAACTAAATGATCTCGTAGGTTACGTGGTCGACGGAAACAAGGCAGAAACGGTTTATTGAATTCCTTAATGTCAAGGTGTGCAGTACTCAAAATATGCCAGTTGCGGCGTATACTTGTATGGAGACAATATGCTATGGGGTGATAGTCATGTACGAATGGGATTCTATCCTTTGTATCGGATTTGGGTAGAGGAGATGCTGCGATTGTATTTAGGGTGTGTTCTGAGTAGCCCCTATCTCTAAACTTGGAGCGCATTTCCTCAGTACGTATTTCTTTTATTGTTTTATCAGAGACAATCCTCTGAACTCTTTTGAGCTGCGATCTGGGGATAGAATTCTTCATGTTAGTTGGATGGAAACTCTCATAGTATAAAAGACTATTGCGATCCGTCGGTTTTGTATAAATATCCGAGGACAATGAACCATCTGAGCCCCTTAAGACTAATACATCAAGAAAATTTACGCTTTTGGCATCATGTGTCATAATGAAATCCAAACCTGGCCATGAAGTGCACAGGAAGGAAAAGAAAATGTTTAGAGTGCTTAGGGGTCCATTCCAAATACAGAAGATGTCGTCAATGTACCTCTTCCACACCAAAGCATGTGTGCGGAAGAGGTCATTGACGTAAATCATACTCACCTCAAAATGTGCTACATAGCAGTTCGCATATGGGGGTGCTGTATTAGACCCCATAGCAGTCCCCTTGACCTGTAAGTAGTGAGTATCACCAAACAGAAAAAAGTTTTTTGTCAGAATAATTGTGAGTAACTCACAGCACATGTTGATCTGATCAGAATTGTATTCTGAAAACTCCAGTAGTCTACGGACTGATTGTATACCTTCCTTATGTGGTATGGACGTATATAAGTCCTTAATATCGAAAGTCACCATTAGAGCTTGCTCTGGAACGTTATTAAGATTATGTAGTAGGTCTAAAAACTCACCTGTGTCTAATAGAAAAGAGGAAGTTTGTCTAATTAGGGTGTTAAGATTTTTTCTAGGTACTTCGATATCGGTGAAAAAATTGATTCAGTGGAGGCGACTATCAGCCTCCCTGGTGAATTTGTTAGATTTTTGTGTACTTTGGGTAGTACGTAGAATACTGGAGTGATGGGAAATGTTTTCTTAAGGTAATCACCCGTCTTATTGACTATGGTACCTTTATTGATATACTTATTGAGTGTCTCCTGTATTAGAGAGCTCACTACCCTGGTGGGATCATATTGTAGTTTGTGATAAATAGTGCTGTCATTAAGTTGACGATTGACTTCCCCCAGATACATAGATTTATCTAGTTCGACTATCGCTCCCCCCTTGTCCGCTGGTTTCACTATAATGTTTATGTCTTCCTGTAAGTTACGTAGGGCTTGTTGGTCAAGAGGTGTCATATTGGATGGGAAGAATACCCTCTTTTTGTTAACATCTTCTCTTAGTTTGAGAAAAGTGGTATTAATGAAGGAGATAAAAGTCTCCAAAGCATGAGAGCCCAAAGGGGGTCTAAATGTGCTTTTATTACGCAGGCCTAAACTTTTGGCTGAAAGTGAGGTAGTCGGGGTATCGGTGTCGGAAATGGGGGTCATGTTTTTAGCAAAATGTACCTTGAGTCTGAGGGATCTGAAAAACCATTGTAGGTCCATATCTAAATTAAAAGTGTTATAACGATAGCTAGGGCAAAATGATAAACCCTTTTGTAACAATTGGTGTTCAGCTATTCTTTGATGAGATATTAATCACCAGGGGATTGTTACCTGGGAACGTGTAGGGAATAACTTTTTACCGCACACTCCAAATGATCAATTTGCAAAATATCAATTTATTGTGGACAACCAAATTTGTGAAGCAAAACAGGAATGTAAGCATAAAGCGACACTAATATCTCAACGTTTCGGTTCATCCAGAACCTTAGTCATGTAGTCGCTGTGAATAAAAAGAACTATATAAATAACATATATGGATAAGAAAGTAAATACAAGGTGACATAAAGATTGGTACAAAAATCTCCAGTGAATAGTCAATATGTACAGTCTTAAAATAAAATAACAAAAATGGCAAAAGGTAGAAGTGACAATAAAGTTGCAGCCATATATATTCATAGATCATCAGAGCCAATGAGAATAATCACATAAGTATATAGAACATTTTTTTACCTCAGTCCAAGGAAAATTTGTGAGTGGATATATAGAGAGATAAGTGTCCAAATATAAAGGATAAGTGTCCAAATATAGAGGATAGCTGCAAGCAACAGTAATAGTGTTAAAAACATGCAATAATACAGTGTTAGACAACCACATTAATTGCCTGGTACCTGTATCCAATGTCTCTAAGAGAGAAGCCTCAATAGTAATCTGAAAAGGTATAGGAAATGCCTAATGGAAGATATATATTGGTGATATCTTGTGAGAGTGAAGCTCAATTGAGCTAATGAAATACCTGATATATAGTAGTCGGATGGTGGCCAGAAGAAAGGAGACTCTATTAGCCTGTAAAATTTGAGAACTGTACTGTTACTTAGTAACAGGACAGTCATGTAAAAGTGGTCAGAGTGTAAGTTTAGATAGTTCTATGCAGCATACCTGGCAGTCAGTTATATCAATTTTAAGCCTCAGAGATCAAGGGGAGTTTCCCACCTGAGGGAGTAATCAGTCAGCAAAGCATTAGCATTATTGAATGATAGCGGTCTGAGAATGTCTGTACCCCTGTAGAGAAGGTCAGCCTACCTGGTGATCGTTAGTATCGGGTTCAGCGGCGCTCCCGCGCCTTGCTGTGGCTGGACTGCAGTGAGAGAGGCTGACAGGTGCTGCTTTAAAGCGCCAGACCGGAAGTAGAACTCCCGGACCGGAAGTGACGGTCATAGGGTGATGCTTCCCAATGTGTGCAGACATGCATAGTTGCTAGGAAAATGTGCTGAGCTCACTTCAGTATAGGTGGCAGATCTCTGTAACACCTCCTGGACAGGGTGACGCTTCCTAATGTGTGCAGACATGCATAGTCGCTAGGAAAGTGTGCTGAGCTCACTTCAGTATAGGTGGCAGATCTCTGTAACACCTCCTGGACAGGGTGACTCTTCCTAATGTGTGCAGACATGTGTGGTTGCTAGGAAAGTGTGCTGAGCTCACTTCAGTATAAGTGGCAGACCTCTGTAACACCTCCTGGACAGGGTGACGCTTCCTAATGTGTGCAGACATGCATAGTCGCTAGGAAAGTGTGCTGAGCTCACTTCAGTATAGGTGGCAGATCTCTGTAACACCTCCTGGACAGGGTGACTCTTCCTAATGTGTGCAGACATGCGTGGTTGCTAGGAAAGTGTGCTGAACTCACTTCAGTATAGGTGGCAGACCTCTGCAATATTAGGCAGAGGAGCTAGTGTCAGCGATTGGATATAAATAGGCGCTGTGCTAACGATAAATCTCAGGCAGTAGGCTTGCTATGGTATAGGTGGAGGGGAAGGCTGATGCCAGAGGAGCACAAAAAGTACTAAAATGAAATAATCATCATCCAGTATACATGACATAATTGTATTGTTATGGGAAGTGGAATGTGGGCTAAAATAATTTATTATAAGGTACCAAGTAATAATCTAAGGGTAGCGATAATAGATATTGTAGATATTACATTGTGGATAATATATAATGATATTACAGTCATATTAGATGGACCAGTAATTATAAACAAAATTGGACTAAGTATTAAGGGACAAGTTGCAGAAACCCGGCAAAGGAGTAAACTCACCTTGAGAGTGAATTATCAGGTCTGTGAAAAAAATTGGATATAGTTAATATAGGCTTTACAGTAACCAATCAATATCTCTATTAAGTCCCTTAGGAGCCAGGGTATCAAGTTTGTGGATCCAGAAGGTTTCTCTTTGTTTTAATAGTTTAATGTGATCGCCACCTCTCCTGGGGCGAGGGACACCTTCTATCACCTGAAATTTTAGTTGAGCCACGGAATGTCTAAATTTTGTGAAATGATCTGGTAATGGGAGCCAATTTTTCTGACAACGGATGGTCGATTTGTGACTGGCTATGCGGTCCTTAACATGCTGGGTAGTTTCCCCAACATATAAAAGGCCGCAGGGACATTTGACCAAGTATATAACAAAGTTGGAATTGCAAGTAAAGAAACCTCTTATTGGAAATGATTTGCCAGTCCTAGGATGTGTGAAGTGATCTGAGCGGATTATGTTAGAACAGGCTGCACAATTTAAGCATGGGAATGTACCATGTCTATGAGGGGCCAAGAGCCTTTGATTGTCCCTAGGGAGTGCACTGCCCATATCTGCTCTAACTAACTTGTCTCTAATGTTGGGTGCTCTTTTTTTACACATCAAGACTGGTGTCTCAAATGGCACAATGTTAGGGTAAGCTCTGCCGAGGAGCGGCCAATGCTTTTTTATGATAGAATAGGCCTTTGGCATTAGGGGATGAAATGAATGTACAAAAGGCACCCTCTCCTTTGGAAAGGTTGGTGGCTGAGGAGATGGGGGTGTAATGGCCCGAGCTTTTTCTTCATGTAATAACTTGGCTGGATAATTCCTGTCTCTAAATCTCTGCGTCATTGTATTAAGTCTGGTCTCCAATGTCTCTTTGTCAGATACAATCCTAGATACTCTGTTGAGTTGAGATCTAGGTAGACTATTCCTTGTAGAACGAGGATGGCAGCTAGAATAATGTAAGAGGTTGTTCTTATCAGTCGGTTTGTTATAGAGGTCAGTTGATAGGTTTCCTTGTAGATCCTGTATGACCCTGGTATCGAGAAAAGGGATTGATTCAGTATCATGATGTAATGAAAATTGTAGTTCTGGAAAAATTGAATTTAGGTAAGTATGGAATTCAAGTAAGTTGTCCACGGGACCGGTCCACACAAAGAAAATATAGTCAATGTAACGGTGGTAACCTAGTACATAACGAAGAAATAAATCTTTAGAGTAGATATATGTTGTCTCAAAGGAATTCATGAAAGCATTTGCGTAGGCGGGCGCGACATTCGCGCCCATCGCGGTACCGCACTTCTGTATGTAAAAGGTATCTTGATAAAGAAAATAGTTTTCATGTAATACCAAGTATAATAAATCGAGACATAGTTGTACTGAGTCTACTGATAAATCAGAGGATTCCAGAAGAATTTTGACTGCTTCAATCCCTTTGTCATGAGAAATGGACGTATAAAGACTATTGACATCCAATGTGACAAGAATACTGCCTGGTGGTATAGGGCCCAATTGTTGAATCACCCTCAAGAAGTGTCCTGTGTCAAGTAGATAGGATCTTGTAAATTTAATGAGTGGTGTTAAAATTTTCTCCAAGAAGATAGACAATGGTGACAATATCGAATCAGTAGAGGCTACAATAGGTCTACCGGGTGGATTATGAAGAGATTTATGGATTTTTGGTAGGATATAGAAAACTGGCGTAATGGGGTGATTGTTAGTAAGAAAAGTCACTGTCTGTTGATCTATGGTATTTTGATCATAGTACATTTTGAGAAGAATTTTGATCTTATTAGCAATTGTGAAGACAGGGTCATATGTGATAGACTGATAGGTATTTAGATCAGATAGCTGTCTATGCACTTCCTTATTGTAGTCAGTTCGGTTCATGACTACAATTGCACCGCCTTTATCGGCCGGCTTGATCACTATATCCCTGTTGTTGCTGAGAGTGTTTAGAGCCTGTTTTTCCAGTGTAGAGAGATTGGCATGAGGTGGAAAGAAGCCAAGTTGTGCCTGATGGGACAGTGACTTCATATCACGCTCAACTAGCGAGATGAACGTTTCTGTAGCGTGGTAAGTTCGTGGAGGCGAGAATCTGCTCTGGTTACGAAGACCGAGTGTCGAGATGGACAACTTGGGGATAGGTTCATCACGTGATTGTATTGTGTCTCCAGAGGTAGGCGTTAGACCAAAGTGAGTTTTCAGTCTTACAGTCCGGTAGAACCTCTCCAAGTCTTTTTCAAGCTGAAAAGAGTCCCACTTTGGGGTTGGACAGAAGGATAAACCCTTCTGTAATAATGAAAGTTCAGCAGGGGAGAGAAGGTAATCAGATATATTGATTACTAGGTCCGACCTCTCACCTGAGAGCGAGTCGCCATTCGATCTCCTTGATCGCCGTGTTGGTCTGTATGTCCTCCCCTGCGGCCTCTGCCTAAAAAACGATTCTTGTCTGAATGGGTAGAAGAATCGCTCCCTGAGCTGAAGGAACCTTGGTTTCGTCGATATTGGCGTCTCCGCCAAGTGCCGGACGTATCGCTCCATCTATAGATCCTGTTTGTGGAATAGTCGTCTAGGTCACGTTGGAATTTTTGGCGTTTTCTTTCTTGAAGAACTTTCTGATGGTCAGTAGTGTTGAGCATTCCGATACCGCAAGTATCGGGTATCGGCCGATATTCGCGTTATCGGAATTCCGATACTTAATTCCGATACTTTTTCCATATCGTATACCGGAATCGGAAGTTCCCATAATTCTTTGAGAGGCAATGTGATTTTAGTCAGCCAATGAGGAATCCTACGAAGTGTGGGCACATCCTGTAATGCTGCGGTCATCTTAACTAATGGCATGGCTGTGATTGGCTGCTGAAATGATGTCAGAATGCACTATAAAAGGCGCCGCCGCCATTTTAGCGTCACTGTGCTGTGAACTCAGTAAGGGACAGAACGCTACTCTGCTCACTCTGAGGGACAGTTAGATATTGCGATTTTGTGTACTACTGTGCTTGAGGCAGGCTAGTTTACCAACCGCTGTGTAAAGCTTCATTTTGCCAGTGTTGTTTTAACAGCTCTGTGCAAGGTGTGTGTGTGACAGTGCAGGTGACGCTGCAGTTTGCTCTGCATCCACCGCTGTTTGTAGGCATCTGCACGTGTCACTGACTCTTTTTTTTTTATTTTATTTAGTGGAATTGGTGCAGCTCCATTATATTAGAAAAAAATCAAATCTATTAGTGTGACGTGCTTCCATCCGTATATAATACATTGGTTGCAAACACTATAGAAGTACACAAAGGAGCTTTTCACAGATAGTGAATAGTTGTGTTTCAGTGTTCACTGCAGTCTGTGAGGTTTTGATTTTTTGAGTGCAGATCACGCTCCAGTTAGTTCTTCAACCACTGCTGGTTGTAGTCTGCTGAGCGTGTGTCACTGCCTCATCCTTCACATTTTTCTCTAATTGGTGCTGCTCCATTTTAGTGGAAAAAAATCTAATCTATTAGTGTGACGCGCTTCCATCCGTATACAATACATTGGTTGCAAACACTATAGAAGTACACAAAGGAGCTTTTCACAGATAGTGAATAGTTGTGTTTCAGTGTTCACTGTAGTCTGTGAGCTTTTCATTTTGTGAGTGCAGATTACGCTCCAGTTTGTACTTCAACCACTGCCGGTTGTAGTCTGCTGAGCGTGTGTCACTGCCTCATCCTTCACATTTTTCTCTAATTGGTGCTGCTCCATTTTAGTGGAAAAAAATCTAATCTATTAGTGTGACGCGCTTCCATCCGTATACAATACATTGGTTGCAAACACTATAGAAGTACACAAAGGAGCTTTTCACAGATAGTGAATAGTTGTGTTTCAGTGTTCACTGTAGTCTGTGAGCTTTTCATTTTGTGAGTGCAGATTACGCTCCAGTTTGTACTTCAACCACTGCCGGTTGTAGTCTGCTGAGCGTGTGTCACTGCCTCATCCTTCACATTTTTCTCTAATTGGTGCTGCTCCATTTTAGTGGAAAAAAATCTAATCTATTAGTGTGACGCGCTTCCATCCGTATACAATACATTGGTTGCAAACACTATAGAAGTACACAAAGGAGCTTTTCACAGATAGTGAATAGTTGTGTTTCAGTGTTCACTGTAGTCTGTGAGCTTTTCATTTTGTGAGTGCAGATTACGCTCCAGTTTGTACTTCAACCACTGCCGGTTGTAGTCTGCTGAGCGTGTGTCACTGCCTCATCCTTCACATTTTTCTCTAATTGGTGCTGCTCCATTTTAGTGGAAAAAAATCTAATCTATTAGTGTGACGCGCTTCCATCCGTATACAATACATTGGTTGCAAACACTATAGAAGTACACAAAGGAGCTTTTCACAGATAGTGAATAGTTGTGTTTCAGTGTTCACTGTAGTCTGTGAGCTTTTCATTTTGTGAGTGCAGATTACGCTCCAGTTTGTACTTCAACCACTGCCGGTTGTAGTCTGCTGAGCGTGTGTCACTGCCTCATCCTTCACATTTTTCTCTAATTGGTGCTGCTCCATTTTAGTGGAAAAAAATCTAATCTATTAGTGTGACGCGCTTCCATCCGTATACAATACATTGGTTGCAAACACTATAGAAGTACACAAAGGAGCTTTTCACAGATAGTGAATAGTTGTGTTTCAGTGTTCACTGTAGTCTGTGAGCTTTTCATTTTGTGAGTGCAGATTACGCTCCAGTTTGTACTTCAACCACTGCCGGTTGTAGTCTGCTGAGCGTGTGTCACTGCCTCATCCTTCACATTTTTCTCTAATTGGTGCTGCTCCATTTTAGTGGAAAAAAATCTAATCTATTAGTGTGACGCGCTTCCATCCGTATACAATACATTGGTTGCAAACACTATAGAAGTACACAAAGGAGCTTTTCACAGATAGTGAATAGTTGTGTTTCAGTGTTCACTGTAGTCTGTGAGCTTTTCATTTTGTGAGTGCAGATTACGCTCCAGTTTGTACTTCAACCACTGCCGGTTGTAGTCTGCTGAGCGTGTGTCACTGCCTCATCCTTCACATTCTTCTCTAATTGGTGCTGCTCCATTTTAGTGGAAAAAAATCTAATCTATTAGTGTGACGCGCTTCCATCCGTATACAATACATTGGTTGCAAACACTATAGAAGTACACAAAGGGGCCTTTCACAGATACTGAACAGTTGTCTGCAGGGTTCACTGTAGTCTGTGAGGAATAACCACACTTAGGCCTTAACTTTTCTGACTTTCTTTATCAATCTACCAAGATGAAGAAGTCAGTGAGTAAGGCACGTGGTCGTGGTCGAGGCCGTGGATTTGCAGCAGGGAGAGGACGTGGGGATTCTGTGGCTGCTGCCGCACCCAGTGACACAGCATCCACCAGTTTTCCCCGTGAGCGTTCCTTTATGCGCACTTTTGTAGGAGCTCAGCGTACCCCCCTGCTGCGTGAAGAACAAATTGAAGCCGTTGTTGGTTGGATGGCAGCCAATGCATCGACTTCAATACCTTCCACCTCCTCTCAGGACCACAGCACTGTTGAACAACCATCAGTCTCTTCACCGCCTGCCAAATTGCCCAGGCAGTCAGAGAGCTCTGTACAGGAGCCAGCTGAGTCTCTGCTTCTGTTCTCAGAATCTGTTGGCTTGGAAACAGGGGCCCAGCCAAGCAGCATTCTGGAATGTGAAGAAGAGGCAGTATGCAGTGATGCGCAACAGCTGTGTCTCTCTGAATCTGAAGAGGCGGGTGAGCCAGTGCCGATGGTCAGCACACCGCAGAACGCATCTGATGATGATGAGACTCAGTTGCCAGTTTCTGTTGAGCATGGTGCTGGCCAGACCACCCAACAACAGCAGGTGATGGAAGAGGGTAGTGGTGGAGATGATGAGGTCCAAGACCCAACATGGCGTGAGGAACAGGAAGGTGGTGGGAGCAGCTCTGAGGAAGAGATTGCACCAACGGTCCAAACAGTAGGGAGAGGTAGGCTGCAGACTCGCTTGCCTGTAGCCTCCAGTTTGGCACCCGTTCGGAGCAGTTCTCTTACAACAGCCAAACCGGGCGCTCCCAGGACTTGCTCTGCGTGGTCCTTTTTTGATACAGTTGCAGATGATATTTGCTATGTAAAATGCAAGCTGTGTAATCAAAAAATTAAAAGAGGTAAAAGTGTCAGTAACCTTAATACAACAAATATGTGGAAACATGTGCGGTCAAAGCACTTTGTTGAGTTACAAAGACACACTGGAGATGTAGGCCAACCTACAGCAGCACCTACATCTTCAGCTCCTGTTGGAGCCTCTTCCTCCAGTTCACACACAGCTGGTAAGGCTTCCTCAAAGGATCGCCATGGAAGAACCTCTGTCACTGTTGTCCAGAGACACAGTGTTATTCCACCCACAGCTGCAAGTTCCCTGTCATCCTCACACACCCAGGCCACAAAACAGCCATCGGTAGCACAGGCATGGGATAAAAGACGGCCATACTCGGCAAACCATCCACGAGCACAGGCTCTGAATGCTGGCATTGCAAAACTCCTGTCCCTTGAAATGCTGTCATTCAGGCTGGTGGAGACTGACAGTTTCCGTGAATTAATGGCATTGGCAGTCCCACAATACAATGTGCCCAGCCGATTTTATTTCAGCAGGCAAGCCGTCCCTGGTCTGCAAAAGCATGTTGAGGCAAAAATTAAACATGCGCTACTAAACGCCGTCAGTAGCAAGGTCCACCTGACCACCGATGCGTGGACCAGTACCCATGGCCAGGGACGATACCTTTCACTCACTGCCCATTGGGTGAATGTTGTGGAGCCGGGTACAGATCTTGCGAGTGGCGCTGTACGTGTTCTGCCAACTCCAAGGATTGCCGGAATCAAGTCTGTCCACATTGACTCCTCCTCCTACTCCAGTTCCTCAGAATCATCGCTGCAGGAGCCGTCACGGTCTACCTCCACATGGACCCGTGGACGCTTACCTGATGCGACCGATATGAGCACAGCCGTGGCCAAACGGCAACAGGCCGTTCTGAAATTAATTCCCATGGGGAATCGAAGCCACACAGCGCAGGAGGTCTGGAATGCCATCAAGCAGGAGAGCGACGTGTGGTTTTTGCCAGCGAATCTCCAGCCAGGCTTGGTAGTGTGTGACAATGGCCGAAATCTGGTGGCAGCTCTGGGCCTTGGCAACCTCACTCACATACCATGTCTGGCACATGTGCTCAACTTGGTCGTGCAGAGTTTTTTGAGGGACTATCCGGATCTTGATGCACTGCTGCACAAGGTCCGCCTAGAGTGCGCTCACTTGCGACGTTCCAGCATGGCCAGATCGCGCATTGCAGCTCTGCAACGCAGATTGCGCCTTCCTGAACATCGCATCATATGTGACGTATCCACCAGGTGGAATTCAACGTTACATATGTTGGAGCGGTTGTGTGAGCAGCAGCCAGCAGTTATGGAGTATCAGCTGCATCAGGCGCAATCAACACGCAATTTGCGCCGTCCACACTTCACCATTAATGAGTGGGCCACTATGAAGGACATGTGCCACGTTTTGCGTGCGTTTGATGAGTCAACGCGGATGGCGAGTGCAGATGATGCACTAGTCAGCCTGACTGTCCCCCTTATCTGCCTGCTTCAAAAAACACTGCAAGCAATAAGGGATGAGGTTTTGGAAGAGGTGGAGGATGAGGAGTCACAAATTCCATCACCTTCTGGAAAGTCAGCGCAACGTGGTTCCTCACAAAGGGCTGGGCAGGGCTCACTTTGTGAGGAGGATGAGGAGGAGGAGTCAATGGAGGAGGAAGACATCGCTCCAGAGGGAGGTACACAACGCTCTAGTCAGTATGTAGAGCGAGGGTGGGGTGATGCAGAGCAGGCAGAGATAACGCCTCTTGCAGAGGACAGCGTTTCTTTGCCAGTTGGGAGTCTGCAGCACATGGTTGATTTCATGCTGCAGTGCCTAAGAAACGACCGCCGCATCGCCCACATTCTCACGACGTCTGATTATTGGGTGTACACCCTCCTAGACCCTCGCTACCGGGACAACGTCAAAAGCCTCATCACACCGTTGAACCGGGAGCGTAAAATGCGGGAGTACCAAGACACACTGGTGCAATCCCTAATGTTCTACCTTACTGCCGAGAGCACTGCTGCTGCTACTGCTTTACAAAGCAGCTCTGTGCGTCGAGGCAGTGTAGAGAGCTCTGCAACAAGAGGGAGCACACGCAGTGCCTCTGCACAGGGAAAGACCAGTATGTTCAAAATGTGGCAAAGTTTTGTGGCAGCGCCACAAATGTCTACACCATCCGAGAGGGCTCCAGTCAGCGGGAGGCAACGTATCCGTCAGATGGTGACAGACTACTTGGCTTTGCCTCTCAGTGTACTCCCAGATGGCTCTTCCCCATTCAAGTTTTGGGTCTCTAAGCTGGATACATGGCCAGAGCTTAGCCAGTATGCATTGGAGGTGCTGGCTTGCCCTGCTGCCAGTGTATTATCGGAGCGCGTCTTTAGTGCTGCAGGTGGTGTACTAACAGACCGTCGCATGCGACTATCCTCCGATAATGTAGACCGGCTTACTTTTCTGAAAATGAACAAGGCATGGATCTCGCCAGAATTTCTCTGTCCGTTTTCAGATTAAATAACTGGTTCGCAACGTTATCCATGTCTCCTGTTATGTTCATCTTTCTACCACCTGAACTCTACTCCCTGGGCTCCAACACTGCCAGTTGCTGCTCAGAAGTGTCGTGTCCACAGAACAAAACACAAGCTCTACTGTTAGTGGGGTTCAGTAACGCCAGCTGTTCCCCTGCTGTGTCAACGGCAAGAAGTGTCCTGTTCCCGACACATGGACAGAAAAACACATGACCAACATGCTCCAAATAGGGAAGAGCCGTCACCCTGCTTGTTATGCTGAAAACATGAAATTGTGAAGTTTTGCAGGCCTAGAATGATAAATTTTTATGACAAATATGGACAAATAATAATTTGTCATCACAGCGCATATCTGCACATGTCTATTAGAAATGGTAACAAAAAATAAAACATAGTCTACTCTTCACATTTTTAAATTAATGCATAAAAGTACATTTCAGACTTATGAATTAATGCTTTTTAAGGAACTTTATCTGTACCTGTAAGATAATGCACTCAATGGATGTACGAATCATTAAATCCTCATCATCATCATCACGAGGTTTATTTATGACAGACATTATAAAATACACATACTGATGCCAACTGTAACTTCAAACACCATATATGAAATGGCCAGCATGTAAACATGGTAATAATGTCCAATAATAAATTATTACATCTAGAAAGTGCATCATGCATACTGACAATAGGTACTTATACCTGCAAGTGCTGTTGAAACAACCACAAGAGATATAAATTAATACTGGTATATAGGTATCACAGTGCATAGTTACTCATGGACAATGTTGATGTAATACTGTATCTCAATTAAGTCAGCGTCAACCATTAGGCTTGTTAGTCTTGTACATTGTTAAAGAGGGAACGTAATTTTTTGGTTTGTCATAGGTGTAGTATTACACATTAAATTATTACTGCTGTATTTTTTTTTGCGTCCCTAGTGCGCAATAACGCAGCCTAACCTCACATTTGATAGTCAGCTAATTGCCACACGCTACCCTACCCTACGCGTGACAGTAGGAAGGTAGTGTTGACGGATAAAGCTTTGCGCAACCAGACATTCTTTTACCCTCTTCAACACTCTACAAGCAAAAAATGCATGATTTCAGCCGCAGACTTTATTGACGTACAGTATAACATCGGCATTACCCATCAGAGGCTGTCCACTGTCTGATACAGACATAGAATATACCTTTGCTATCCGTAGCCTTTGTTTCACCTACACTTGCAGGCACACACTTAAATTGTGACAAACAATGCCTAATGTTTTTTTAAATGGTTATTTTTTATTGTACATTATTGTGTCATCAATCACATTGATGAGTCCATGCTGGACATGTCATACATGCTATAGAAAGTTACGATTTTATGAACTTAAATAATTGAATTGTCTGTGACTGTCACATAAAATTTGCGATGATGATGATGAGTGACTATTACAAAATCCATTGTCTTCACTATGTTATGGTTTAACATAGCGTTCCTTAAGCATTATTCATAAAAAAAAACATTTACTTTTATTCTTAAATTTACAACACTATATTTTGTTACCAATTTTTGGGTGTTGTGTTGTTCCATTTATTTTTGGCATGTGCATATATGCGTTTATATTTGTATTTTCTTTATTTTTCCTTCTTGAAATTAGAAAACATGTGTATCTTTGTACCGTGTTAGCCAGTAGATAGAAAAATATTTAGACTTCAGAGTCAGCAGTGGTTGATACCTTTTTATGGATAACTGAAAAGATGGAAACAAATTGCAAGCTTTCAAGGCTACTCACGTCTCTTCATCAGGGAAAGACTAACTAAAAAAATTAAGCATCACATATTTCTATACACAACAGGACACAGGAATAGTGCAATAGGTAAGACAAGTAAGTGACGTGTATCAGAACTGTCATTATCTCACAGGGATGAACATAAATATTGGAACAGTTCCTAGATAAGGATAGAAAGTTTGATTGCCCTCTCATTGGCGTATTTTTTGGGGTTTTCATGACCCTGGAAGGTCATAGACGCAGATTCCTTAATTGATATAGAATGACATAAATCCATGTGATCTATTCATTCCATCACTAACAGTGTCAAAGGTCATGATGAGCTTATATTCTGAAACCTTTGTACGTTTCTCATATTTGAAGTTATATTTTAATACCAGTAATTCCATATCCATGATGCTATGACCGGGCATACAAAAGTCTTTTGCCACAGGTAAATTCATTAATTTATCTGTGATTGTGTGGCGCTGATAATTCATCCTTGTTCTCCTTTTTGTTGCCGGTCTCCCCTCACTTGTCCCTCCCTCACTTGTCTTAGCTATTCCTGTGTCCTGTTGTGTGTAGAAATATGTGATTCTTCATTTTTGGCTTTACTCTTAGCCTGATGAAGACACCTGAGTAGTCTCGAAAGCTTTGAATTTGTTACCATATTTTCAGTTAGCCATTAAACGTTATCAACCACAGAGGACTGTCAAGTATAAATATTTTTCTATTCTTGTAATTGAAATTCATCATTTTATTGTCGTAGTAAAACTTCATTTATTCTTGTTTGAAGTACATACATTTGCAATGGCCACGTAACAAGGCAATAACTCAATATTTTGTGCCTACACCCTCCTTGACCCTGGGCTTCAACAGCGCCAGTTGCTGCTCAGAAGTGTTAGATGCACAGATGAAAACAATCGCTGATGTGTTTGTGGGGTTCAGTAACGCCTGCTGTTCCCCTGCTGTGTGTCTGGCAAAAATTACTGCTGCTAACTACAACTTCAACTTCAAACGTCTCATACTAGGCCTCTGCCTACACCCTCCTTGACCCTGGGCTTCAACAGCGCCAGTTGCTGCTCAGAAGTGTTAGATGCACAGATGAAAACAATCGCTGATGTGTTTGTGGGTTCAGTAACGCCTGCTGTTCCCCTGCTGTGTGTCTGGCAAAAATTACTGCTGCTAACTACAACTTCAACTTCAAACGTCTCATACTAGGCCTCTGCCTACACCCTCCTTGACCCTGGGCTTCAACAGCGCCAGTTGCTGCTCAGAAGTGTTAGATGCACAGATGAAAACAATCGCTGATGTGTTTGTGGGGTTCAGTAACGCCTGCTGTTCCCCTGCTGTGTGTCTGGCAAAAATTACTGCTGCTAACTACAACTTCAACTTCAAACGTCTCATACTAGGCCTCTGCCTACACCCTCCTTGACCCTGGGCTTCAACAGCGCCAGTTGCTGCTCAGAAGTGTTAGATGCACAGATGAAAACAATCGCTGATGTGTTTGTGGGGTTCAGTAACGCCTGCTGTTCCCCTGCTGTGTGTCTGGCAAAAATTACTGCTGCTAACTACAACTTCAACTTCAAACGTCTCATACTAGGCCTCTGCCTACACCCTCCTTGACCCTGGGCTTCAACAGCGCCAGTTGCTGCTCAGAAGTGTTAGATGCACAGATGAAACAATCGCTGATGTTTGTGGGTTCAGTAACCCTGCTGTTCCCTGCTGTGTTCTGCAAAATTACTGCTCTAACTACAACTTCAATTCAAACGTCTCATACTAGGCCTCGCCTACACCCTCCTGACCCTGGCTTCAACAGCGCAGTTGCTGCTCAGAGTGTTAGATGCACAGATGAAAACAATCGCTGATGTGTTTGTGGGGTTCAGTAACGCCTGCTGTTCCCCTGCTGTGTGTCCGGCAAAAATTACTGCTAGCTACCTAATCATGGTGAAAAAAACATGACATCTCAAAGTGTCTAGTGCTACACATAGATATGAGGCTACACCATGATTTCTAAGCTGTAAACATTTGAAACGTCAACTTTCAAACCATAAAATGATTTGTCTGTCACAAATCGGTAACAAAATAATTGTGACATATTATTACAGATATGCACATGTCGAAAACAAATGCAAACACAAAAGCCTACTTATGCTATAGGATACTGATGGTCAACCTTGTCACTCCATAGCTTAGACAAATCCAACTCACATCATGATGACTCAAATACTGCAATGTTGGAAGTGCATAATGTGGGTTGAACTTTGACAACTGCTGCAGTGCGAAGGTTATACTTCAGTGTTCTTGCCTTTGAAATAAAAGCATACAAGTAAATATAATATCCAATGTTGATTAAGGGACGTGATGTACACCTGTAATATTGTGCAAACAATGCATGTAGGAATAGTCCTCTTCAACATTACTTATATTTGTGTCATTTTAAAAAATACATATTTGATTAGAAAGTTAACAGCCCATATCATAAAGGTCCTTCATGTAAACATGATAATCGCTAACAAAAATCATGCATTACCTTGGTAAAGTCAATAGTGCATAGTCACAATAGCAAAATATATACCTGTAAGTGGTGCTGAAAGAACGACAACTGATAGAATAGGTGAATGATATCTATTTATCAGACTGAATAGCGACACCTGTACAATGTCGATATAATACTGTACCTTAACAAAACAGCTGTGTCACACCTCACACGCATTTTTCTTGTACGCTGTTATGTAATAGGGCACATGCGTGTATGTTTCATCATAGGTGCATGTTTACTGAGTAAAGCAGTCATGACAACGCCTTTGTGTTGTCGGTACGCTTGCGATGATGAACGATGCGCACCGTGAATGTTAGTCTGCGTCATAAGACGCACAGACGCTCCAATACCCAACGCGTCACAGCAGGAAGCCAGTCTGTGCGTCCAAACAAAGGCGCAAGCATACATGCACGTACCCTTTTATAAAGCTATATAAAAAAAAGGATGTAGTAGTAACGCACACTTTATTGAGGTACAGTATTACATCGCCATTCACCATCTGTGGCTATGCAGACTCATCTATATATACCTTATCTATCCGTTGTCATGCTTGCAAGTCCACAGTCAGGCATAAATAGCTGTTTTCACTATGCACTTTTTAAAGGTTTTTTTTGTTAATATAAATGATTGGCACATATTATCAGTATTACATGATGGAAAATTTTAGATATTTTTAAAAACTTTTTAGTGATATTATTCAGCAAATGAAAATGGTGTACATACTGTTACTTATCCATCATTAATGGATTCTGATATGTACTTGTATGCTTTTATTTAAAACCGTATAGCAGATTATTTAACCGATTTTTATTGTGGTTTGCATTGCTTTTCAACATGTTAATGTATGCGTTTATGTTTGTCAATTATTAATTTACATATATTTTTTAAAGTAAAATCATCATCTTATGGTACTAAAGGTTATATTTCTCTTGTTTGGAGTATAGACATTTTTAATTGACACGTAACAAGGAAAATACTTGATCTAGTATTTAAACATCCTCCTTGACCCTGGGCTCCAACACCGCCAGTTGTTGCTCGGAAGTGCTGTTAGCACAGTTAACACTTGCTCCCGTGTTACTGGGGTTCAGTAATGTCAGCTGTTCCCCTGCTGTGTGAACGGCAAAAAGTCCTGCTGCCTCCACCCTGTTCTCTTCTCATCCCTGGGTTACAACACCGCCAGTTGTTTCTCGGAAGTGCTGTTAGCACAGTCTACACTTGCTCCTGTGTTACTGGGGTTCAGTAATGTCAGCTGTTCCCCTGCTGTGTGAACGGCAAACAGTCCTGCTGCCTCCACCATGTTCTCTTCTCATCCCTGGGTTACAACACCGCCAGTTGTTTCTCGGAAGTGCTGTTAGCACAGTCTACACTTGCTCCCGTGTTACTGGGGTTCAGTAATGTCAGCTGTTCCCCTGCTGTGTGAACGGCAAAAAGTCCTGCTGCCTCCACCATGTTCTCTTCTCATCCCTGGGTTACAACACCGCCAGTTGTTTCTCGGAAGTGCTGTTAGCACAGTCTACACTTGCTCCCGTGTTACTGGGGTTCAGTAATGTCAGCTGTTCCCCTGCTGTGTGAACGGCAAACAGTCCTGCTGCCTCCACCATGTTCTCTTCTCATCCCTGGGTTACAACACCGCCAGTTGTTTCTCGGAAGTGCTGTTAGCACAGTCTACACTTGCTCCCGTGTTACTGGGGTTCAGTAATGTCAGCTGTTCCCCTGCTGTGTGAACGGCAAAAAGTCCTGCTGCCTCCACCATGTTCTCTTCTCATCCCTGGGTTACAACACCGCCAGTTGTTTCTCGGAAGTGCTGTTAGCACAGTCTACACTTGCTCCCGTGTTACTGGGGTTCAGTAATGTCAGCTGTTCCCCTGCTGTGTGAACGGCAAAAAGTCCTGCTGCCTCCACCATGTTCTCTTCTCATCCCTGGGTTACAACACCGCCAGTTGTTTCTCGGAAGTGCTGTTAGCACAGTCTACACTTGCTCCTGTGTTACTGGGGTTCAGTAATGTCAGCTGTTCCCCTGCTGTGTGAACGGCAAACAGTCCTGCTGCCTCCACCATGTTCTCTTCTCATCCCTGGGTTACAACACCGCCAGTTGTTTCTCGGAAGTGCTGTTAGCACAGTCTACACTTGCTCCTGTGTTACTGGGGTTCAGTAATGTCAGCTGTTCCCCTGCTGTGTGAACGGCAAACAGTCCTGCTGCCTCCACCATGTTCTCTTCTCATCCCTGGGTTACAACACCGCCAGTTGTTTCTCGGAAGTGCTGTTAGCACAGTCTACACTTGCTCCTGTGTTACTGGGGTTCAGTAATGTCAGCTGTTCCCCTGCTGTGTGAACGGCAAACAGTCCTGCTGCCTCCACCATGTTCTCTTCTCATCCCTGGGTTACAACACCGCCAGTTGTTTCTCGGAAGTGCTGTTAGCACAGTCTACACTTGCTCCCGTGTTACTGGGGTTCAGTAATGTCAGCTGTTCCCCTGCTGTGTGAACGGCAAACAGTCCTGCTGCCTCAACTTTAATTTCCATGGGTACCTTCTGCTACCCATCCGGGTTCCAGTACCGTCAGCTGGTTCTCCGCAGTGCCTTTGGCCTAGGTGCCTCCATGTCGGTATCCGAGTTCCAGCAACGTCTGCTGGTCCTTGGTAGTGCTTTGGAGCACAGGTACCTCCTGCTTAGTAACCGTGTCCCAGTAACGTCAGCTGGTCCTCGGTTGTGCCATTGGCTCTTTTCCTTCTGCTGACCCTCCGGGTTCCAGCACAGTCAGCTGGTCCTCATTACTTTCATTGGCTCTTGTACCTTCTGCTACCCATCCGGGTTCCAGTACCGTCAGCTGGTTCTCCGCAGTGCCTTTGGCCTAGGTGCCTCCATGTCGGTATCCGAGTTCCAGCAACGTCTGCTGGTCCTTGGTAGTGCTTTGGAGCACAGGTACCTCCTGCTTAGTAACCGTGTCCCAGTAACGTCAGCTGGTCCTCGGTTGTGCCATTGGCTCTTTTCCTTCTGCTGACCCTCCGGGTTCCAGCACAGTCAGCTGGTCCTCATTACTTTCATTGGCTCTTGTACCTTCTGCTACCCATCCGGGTTCCAGTACCGTCAGCTGGTTCTCCGCAGTGCCTTTGGCCTAGGTGCCTCCATGTCGGTATCCGAGTTCCAGCAACGTCTGCTGGTCCTTGGTAGTGCTTTGGAGCACAGGTACCTCCTGCTTAGTAACCCTGTCCCAGTAACGTCAGCTGGTCCTCGGTTGTGCCATTGGCTCTTTTCCTTCTGCTGACCCTCCGGGTTCCAGCACAGTCAGCTGGTCCTCGTTACTTCCATTGGCTTTTGTACCATCACCAACAGGACAAAGAAGGTTAAGACAAACTACAAGATACAGAACAAGAGACAGAAGAACAATAAGCAGAAGATCAAAAAGCAGAAGAACATTAAGTATAAGACCAAAATGAAGAGCAAAATATATGCTCTAAATTCTAAGCAGAAGAAGACTAAGCAGTGTATGGGGGTGAGTCCGTTCCTCCTCGTGGTGCCCCTGGAAAATGCCTGATGCTGCTGCAGGCTAAACTGAACGCGGACAAATACTGTTGTAATTAAAATCTTTCGTGACAGCAAGAACGGAAGGATGAAAATTCAGAGTTTTACAGATTACAAGTACAGGAATGTCTGTCACAAATAAGAATATGATGAAAAGGATGAATAGGAAGAAGATGAAGAAGTAGAATATGAAGAATAATAACTGTTTAATAAGAACAATATAAGTAATGTTAACAAAAAGATGAATAGCAAGAAGTTTTAGAAGATTAAGAAGGTGAAGATGAAGAATAATTTGATGAGAAAGATGATGCTGCTGAAGATTATGAAGGAGAAAGTGTGTGAAAAGTTAAAAAGGTGAAGAGCATGGAAGTTGTGAAACAGACATATTTGACAAAATAGAAAAAAGGTTAACAACATTGTGAATTTCTTCGTCAATCCGAACGTATTTCCTAAAAAAAAAAAAATTAATGCTATTCCATTGGATTGGGTTAAACATCTATGCCTTTAATGTCTCCTCAACCTCCCCCAATACATTCTACATTACTCTTTCTTGTTTTCCTTCATGTACAATTAACCAACAAGGCAAGAATGGGTTTTTTTGTAATTTCGATATTTTGTTCCCATAGACTTACATGGGACTTCCGGTATCGGTATCGGGTATCGCCGATATTTTAGTGATATCGGCGATACCATTACGATTCCGATACTTTAGGATATCGGAAAGTATCGCTCAACTCTAATGGTCAGACAAGATTTTGTCTGTCTTTGTCTTCAGTGTGGTCCACTCTGCAGCCGGAATAGCGGTAGATAATTGTGCCTCAATAGCCTGTATATTTTGTTTTGTTTCAATAATAGATTTTTGGAGATACTCAATTGTCAAGATAATAATATCAAGAGAGCATTTGTTGAGGATGTTTCTATATTTTTCACAGTACTCAGAATTATCCGAAAAGAGAGTTGGTCGGAGGTTACTCCGAAGCCCTCTGGGAATTTTACTCTGCCTATGGTACTCCGCTAGCGTTATGCAATGCAGGTCATAGGAGATCAATTTTCGTCGTTCCTTCTCATAGTCCCTGGTCCTAAGCTCATGAGATGGGGTTCTTAAAAACTCATTGGAGCCAGTGACCTTTGATAGAATATTGGTACTGGTGGCTTGATCGTAAACAAACGTGTCAGTAGACATGTGCAAATAGGGAGATGACTGGTGCTACAGCCAATATTGGACAATATAAGGGGGTTATTTAGCGAGCACTCAGGTCTTATACAGTTGAGGTGCTGGTACAATGGACTAGTACGTCCAATAGTAGGGAATAACTTTTTACCGCACACTCCAAATGATCAATTTGCAAAATATCAATTTATTGTGGACAACTAAATTTGTGAAGCAAAACAGGAATGTAAGCATAAAGCGACACTAATATCTCAACGTTTCGGTTCATCCAGAACCTTAGTCATGTAGTCGCTGTGAATAAAAAGAACTATATAAATAACATATATGGATAAGAAAGTAAATACAATGTGACATAAAGATTGGTACAAAAATCTCCAGTGAATAGTCAATATGTACAGTCTTAAAATAAAATAACAAAAATGGCAAAAGGTAGAAGTGACAATAAAGTTGCAGCCATATATATTCATAGATCATCAGAGCCAATGAGAATAATCACATAAGTATATAGAACATTTTTTTACCTCAGTCCAAGGAAAATTTGTGAGTGGATATATAGAGAGATAAGTGTCCAAATATAAAGGATAAGTGTCCAAATATAGAGGATAGCTGCAAGCAACAGTAATAGTGTTAAAAACATGCAATAATACAGTGTTAGACAACCATATTAATTGCCTGGTACCTGTATCCAATGTCTCTAAGAGAGAAGCCTCAATAGTAATCTGAAAAGGTATAGGAAATGCCTAATGGAAGATATATATTGGTGATATCTTGTGAGAGTGAAGCTCAATTGAGCTAATGAAATACCTGATATATAGTAGTCGGATGGTGGCCAGAAGAAAGGAGACTCTATTAGCCTGTAAAATTTGAGAACTGTACTGTTACTTAGTAACAGGACAGTCATGTAAAAGTGGTCAGAGTGTAAGCTTAGATAGTTCTATGCAGCATACCTGGCAGTCAGTTATTTCAATTATAAGCCTCAGAGATCAAGGGGAGTTTCCCACCTGAGGGAGTAATCAGTCAGCAAAGCATTAGTGTGTAGCCCTGGTGTGAAGGCACACGCAGTACCCTGGAGGATGTGCGGAGAGGTAACAGTTTAATGCTCAATAAACATTCACTCCAACACACACTTAGACACACCCATAGGTTATATAGGCTAGTGATATACAGCTCAGATGGTCAGTCAGTCAGTGAGTTTCCTGTCTTCGGACAGAGGTTCAGTTCAGTCTAGCTTCCTGTCTTCGGACAGAGCAGACAGTGTGAAGTCTGTGCAGTAAGAGAGAGGAGTGAGCATCAGGACCTTCAGTCTCCTGTCCCAAGGACAGTGGAGTTCAGCGACGTGCTCCTGAACTAGAAGATTACTGAGCACCTGTTAGCAAGCTCTGGAAAGAAGCAAGAAGGGGCTAACCTGTATAGCCTTTGGAAGTGTGGAGTGCTTATGCTACAAGCGCGGACAGGGTGAAGGGCGCAGTGGAAGAATTCAGAAGTGCTTTAAGGATTGGAGTATCCTGCACATTGTCACCGGTCACTGGGGACCGAAGTGTCACTATAGCTTCAGGCATAGTGGTAGAAAAACCAGAGGCTTACTGGACCTTAGGTTACAGAAAGCAGCCCTTGGAGTGTCGGTACGTAACAGGGGTCAGGGAGAGTGGGAACCTTGAGTCGATGCAGGACAACAGTAGGAACCCAGCTCTCTCAAAGGAAGGCTCCGACCACAAAACTGACCGGGCAGTACAGCTTGGAGAAGCTGGAGATTCTGGAGTGAACTATGCTTTATGCTGGTTGGACTCATCGTTTGGAAAGTAAAGGAGGCCCCCAACCTGTTCAGCTGTTGCCTCAAAGCACATCCTCACCGACCAGCCTCCCTGGGACCTGCCTTATCTTCTGACAAGTAAAAGGTATGGAAAGACGCTGGATGGTGTGAGACTGATTTATTTACCTGCACCCGACATCACTAATTCCATAGACTTTGAGGGACCAGTCCCACCTGTAGGGGACCCGACATCTAGCTGCCTCACCATCCCCTCAGAGATCTACAGCAGCGCTGGTCTTAGTGATCAGAGAACTACAGGTGGCGTCACGAACTGTATATATACCTATCCCCTGTAAATATACCCCCCAACATACGCCTGACCGCCAGGGCCACAGACCGAGCCACCGCTACCTGTGACAACCCCATAGACTTCCATGGGCTCGGCTCTGGGTACCCCATTGCCCTGGTAACCCACAATTGTGGTGCGTGGGTCAAAACAAATTGGCGTCACGAACAGGATGCGAAACTCGCAAAATTGCGAGCCCTGTGTGCCTGTGGAGGTGTTTTTGTGAAAGAGGACTATTTGCTATTTTTGGCGCTAAAATCCGCCATTTTGCCGCCAAATTCGCGCCCTCAGGCGCTGGAGAAGAAGGTGGGCGTGGATTGGTGGGCGTGTGCCCCCCTGTGGCGCGAAGAAAATGCCTGCCCTCTCAAAGTGCTATTACAATATGCGATCCTGCCCTACAGCAAAGGAGGTCCGCCTCCTCTTCACCTTCCCTGCGAAGAGGAGGAGACGCAAACCCCGCCTCCACGGAAGAGACCGGACGGCTCTAGAAGAAGAGAGAGTGTTCTGGAACATGATGGAGGCAGGACGTGTGCAGCCGAGCAGGAAGCGGTGGAAGGCAGGCCCCGTTCCCCAGCCAAGCTGCCACTAGAACCGGAACCATCCGTGGTCCTGCACCTGCAGCAAGCATTGCTGGAGATTAAAGAGGAAAATGCAAGATTGAAGAAGATGGTTTTGCAACAACCTGGCGAAGAAGAGATCGAGAGACGCCGGCGTACCCAGATGCAGCGGCGGCTGTGGGACGCGGTGTTCTCTCCCCTCGACCACCCCCCACGATTTTAGTTACCGAAACTTCTGCTGCCCAAGGCTAAGGAGCAACCGGAGGCTACCCCCAAAAGGACCGACCCTGAACCTACCGAGGAAGCGGTGGAAGCGAAGGAGGTTGAGGAGGTACCGCCAGTTCCGGAACGACCGCCCGGCCAGGAGGCCGCAGCAGATGATCGATCCCCGGCAGGGACACCGGAGGGGTCCTGTCCATCATTACCAGACGTCGACTGGGATGAGATGGCGCGCCTGGATGACGTCGCCTACGCCGCCCAGTGGGAACGTGAGTGGCAGCGTTGCGAAGAGGAACAGCGACGCCGGCAGGAGGAAGAGCGGGAAGCGCAGCGGAACCGGCAGCGGCAGTACGAGCAGCTGATCGCGGACAAGGAAAGTGTCCGCCGGGAGAAAGGTACTCTAAGGGAACCGCGGCGGCAGGGGTGTGTGACAGAGTTCCAGCTCCAGAAGGGCTGGGGCTTCATTAGAGAACCGGGCCTCTACCCAGGGGTCTTTGTCAGTCGCAGGGACGTAGGATCCCACCTGCCCATCGGCCATCCCGGGAGGGACCTAATCAATGGGGACATAGTCAACTATACACGGCACTGGGGTATGAAGGGATGGTATGCCCTTAATGTCACAATCGTCAGAGACCCCGTCCCCGACGCAGGTAACGTCACCATTGCCAGCGCGTCACAGTCTCAATCTACCGCTGCATCAGGCCGTGCCCCGGCATCGCCCCAGGAAAGTATATCACAGTTGGAAGCGCCCTCTGCATACTCTTCACTGCCTTGTCCTCCTACTACATCGCAACCTGCGACCCATTCCACATCGCAATCAGCAGTCTACACGACGTCGCGCACGGCGACTATTTCTGCATCGCGAGAGAAAGTGGCTATTACAGTGACGCAGACAGCGTCTCACAAAGCGGAAGCGCCCGGCGCGCCCCTAGTGGTTCGCACGAGGACTGTAGCGACCCAAACCCTGATAGCAGGTCACGACTTGTTGGTCATGGGATCTAAGGATCATCGTATTGTTCCAGCCCCCGGGATGGAAAGTATAATGGAAGCCTGCAAGAAAATGTGAAGAACGGTAGGACCCAGACAGGGTTTACCGCAACAAAGAAAATGTAGAAAGTTTTGATAAAAGGAATAATTTCTGTTTTGCACTTTATGGCTATGCATAGTGTTTACATAGTTTTACTATAATGAGTAGAATACCCGGCTGGGTACAAGATGAAAATTTGAAAAAGTTAAAGAATTTTGAGAAATAAAAAAAAAAAAAAGTAAGAGTTTTACATATAGAATACTCTAGTTGAGTAAATAGAATTTGATATAATGTGTCTTATAATGGACTGCGTGGCTGAGGACTGAGCCAGCCCAAAAACTGTATCCTGTAAATAGTTGCACTAAGGTGCATTATATTGGTTTTACATGAAACCACCCTAACTACCTCTGAATACAAAACCCGTGTGGTGTGGCACTGAGTGAGGTCTGCATTCAGAAGTCCTGCAGCCCACCCAGGACCCACGTTGAAGGTTTGGTGCGGGTCCTTCGCAAGAATATTGTCATCTATTTATATGAAAATGTCTATTTAGTATTTTGTATTTTTCTATATCTAATGTTTTAATGCAACGTTTAAGAAATCCTTACCTCCCGGATGGGAAGAGTTAATGTTTATTGTTAATGCAAAAACAAAATGTCTTCTTGTATTTCACAGCCCGGGAGTGCTGTATTTTACCATGGGGGAATGTGTAGCCCTGGTGTGAAGGCACACGCAGTACCCTGGAGGATGTGCGGAGAGGTAACAGTTTAATGCTCAATAAACATTCACTCCAACACACACTTAGACACACCCATAGGTTATATAGGCTAGTGATATACAGCTCAGATGGTCAGTCAGTCAGTGAGTTTCCTGTCTTCGGACAGAGGTTCAGTTCAGTCTAGCTTCCTGTCTTCGGACAGAGCAGACAGTGTGAAGTCTGTGCAGTAAGAGAGAGGAGTGAGCATCAGGACCTTCAGTCTCCTGTCCCAAGGACAGTGGAGTTCAGCGACGTGCTCCTGAACTAGAAGATTACTGAGCACCTGTTAGCAAGCTCTGGAAAGAAGCAAGAAGGGGCTAACCTGTATAGCCTTTGGAAGTGTGGAGTGCTTATGCTACAAGCGCGGACAGGGCGAAGGGCGCAGTGGAAGAATTCAGAAGTGATTTAAGGATTGGAGTATCCTGCACATTGTCACCGGTCACTGGGGACCGAAGTGTCACTATGGCTTCAGGCATAGTGGTAGAAAAACCAGAGGCTTACTGGACCTTAGGTTACAGAAAGCAGCCCTTGGAGTGTCGGTACGTAACAGGGGTCAGGGAGAGTGGAAACCTTGAGTCGATGCAGGACAACAGTAGGAACCCAGCTCTCTCAAAGGAAGGCTCCGACCACAAAACTGACCGGGCAGTACAGCTTGGAGAAGCTGGAGATTCTGGAGTGAACTACGCTTTATGCTGGTTGGACTCATCGTTTGGAAAGTAAAGGAGGCCCCCAACCTGTTCAGCTGTTGCCTCAAAGCACATCCTCCACCCGACCAGCCTCCCTGGGACCTGCCTTATCTTCTGACAAGTAAAAGGTATGGAAAGACGCTGGATGGTGTGAGACTGATTTATTTACCTGCACCCGACATCACTAATTCCATAGACTTTGAGGGACCAGTCCCACCTGTAGGGGACCCGACATCTAGCTGCCTCACCATCCCCTCAGAGATCTACAGCAGCGCTGGTCTTAGTGATCAGAGAACTACAGGTGGCGTCACGAACTGTATATATACCTATCCCCTGTAAATATACCCCCCAACATACGCCTGACCGCCAGGGCCACAGACCGAGCCACCGCTACCTGTGACAACCCCATAGACTTCCATGGGTTCGGCTCTGGGTACCCCATTGCCCTGGTAACCCACAATTGTGGAGCGTGGGTCAAAACATTAGCATTATTGAATGATAGCGGTCTGAGAATGTCTGTACCCCTGTAGAGAAGGTCAGCCTACCTGGTGATTGTTAGTATCGGGTTCAGCGGCGCTCCCGCGCCTTGATGTGGCTGGACTGCAGTGAGAGAGGCTAACAGGTGCTGCTTTAAAGCGCCAGACCGGAAGTAGAACTCCCGGACCGGAAGTGACGTCATAGGGTGATGCTTCCCAATGTGTGCAGACATGCATAGTTGCTAGGAAAATGTGCTGAGCTCACTTCAGTATAGGTGGCAGATCTCTGTAACACCTCCTGGACAGGGTGACGCTTCCCAATGTGTGCAGACATGCATAGTTGCTAGGAAAGTGTGCTGAGCTCACTTCAGTATAGGTGGCAGATCTCTGTAACACCTCCTGGACAGGGTGACGCTTCCTAATGTGTGCAGACATGCATAGTTGCTAGGAAAGTGTGCTGAGCTCACTTCAGTATAGGTGGCAGATCTCTGTAACACCTCCTGGACAGGGTGACGCTTCCCAATGTGTGCAGACATGTGTGGTTGCTAGGAAAGTGTGCTGAGCTCACTTCAGTATAGGTGGCAGATCTCTGTAACACCTCCTGGACAGGGTGACGCTTCCCAATGTGTGCAGACATGCATAGTTGCTAGGAAAGTGTGCTGAGCTCACTTCAGTATAGGTGGCAGATCTCTGTAACACCTCCTGGACAGGGTGATGCTTCCTAATGTGTGCAGACATGTGTGGTTGCTAGGAAAATGTGCTGAGCTCACTTCAGTATAGGTGGCAGATCTCTGTAACACCTCCTGGACAGGGTGATGCTTCCTAATGTGTGCAGACATGTGTGGTTGCTAGGAAAATGTGCTGAGCTCACTTCAGTATAGGTGGCAGATCTCTGTAACACCTCCTGGACAGGGTGATGCTTCCTAATGTGTGCAGACATGTGTGGTTGCTAGGAAAGTGTGCTGAGCTCACTTCAGTATAGGTGGCAAACCTCTGTAACACCTCTGTGAGTTTACTCCTTTGCCGGGTTTCTGCAACTTGTCCCTTAATACTTAGTCCAATTTTGTTTATAATTACTGGTCCATCTAATATGACTGTAATATCATTATATATTATCCACAATGTAATATCTACAATATCTATTATCGCTACCCTTAGATTATTACTTGGTACCTTATAATAAATTATTTTAGCCCACATTCCACTTCCTATAACAATACAATTATGTCATGTATACTGGATGATGATTATTTCATTTTAGTACTTTTTGTGCTCCTCTGGCATCAGCCTTCCCCTCCACCTATACCATAGCAAGCCTACTGCCTGAGATTTATCGTTAGCACAGCGCCTATTTATATCCAATCGCTGACACTAGCTCCTCTGCCTAATATTGCAGAGGTCTGCCACCTATACTGAAGTGAGTTCAGCACACTTTCCTAGCAACCACGCATGTCTGCACAACCCTGTCCAGGAGGTGTTACAGAGGTCTGCCACCTATACTGAAGTGAGCTCAGCACACTTTCCTAGCAACTATGCATGTCTGCACACATTGGGAAGCATCACCCTGTCCAGGAGGTGTTACAGAGATCTGCCACCTATACTGAAGTGAGCTCAGCACACTTTCCTAGCAACTATGCATGTCTGCACACATTAGGAAGCGTCACCCTGTCCAGGAGGTGTTACAGAGGTTTGCCACCTATACTGAAGTGAGCTCAGCACACTTTCCTAGCAACTATGCATGTCTGCACACATTAGGAAGCGTCACCCTGTCCAGGAGGTGTTACAGAGATCTGCCACCTATACTGAAGTGAGCTCAGCACATTTTCCTAGCAACTATGCATGTCTGCACACATTGGGGAAACATCACCCTATGACGTCACTTCCGGTCCGGGAGTTCTACTTCCGGTCTGGCGCTTTAAAGCAGCACCTGTCAGCCTCTCTCACTGCAGTCCAGCCACAGCAAGGCGCGGGAGCGCCGCTGAACCCGATACTAACGATCACCAGGTAGGCTGACCTTCTCTACAGGGGTACAGACATTCTCAGACCGCTATCATTCAATAATGCTAATGCTCTGCTGACTGATTACTCCCTCAGGTGGGAAACTCCCCTTGATCTCTGAGGCTTAGAATTGATATAACTGACTGCCAGGTATGCTGCATAGAACTATCTAAGCTTACACTCTGACCACTTTTACATGACTGTCCTGTTACTAAGTAACAGTACAGTTCTCAAATTTTACAGGCTAATAGAGTCTCCTTTCTTCTGGCCACCATCCGACTACTATATATCAGGTATTTCATTAGCTCAATTGAGCTTCACTCTCACAAGATATCACCAATATATATCTTCCATTAGGCATTTCCTATACCTTTTCAGATTACTATTGAGGCTTCTCTCTTAGAGACATTGGATACAGGTACCAGGCAATTAATATGGTTGTCTAACACGGTATTATTGCATGTTTTTAACACTATTACTGTTGCTTGCAGCTATCCTCTATATTTGGACACTTATCCTTTATATTTGGACACTTATCTCTCTATATATCCACTCACAAATTTTCCTTGGACTGAGGTAAAAAAAATGTTCTATATACTTATGTGATTATTCTCATTGGCTCTGATGATCTATGAATATATATGGCTGCAACTTTATTGTCACTTCTACCTTTTGCCATTTTTGTTATTTTATTTTAAGACTGTACATATTGACTATTCACTGGAGATTTTTGTACCAATCTTTATGTCACCTTGTATTTACTTTCTTATCCATATATGTTATTTATATAGTTCTTTTTATTCACAGCGACTACAGCGTGTAACGGTCTGGTGGGTGGAACTACTGACGAGACAGGTCAGGTTGGTGGAACCACAAAGCTTTATTATACAAGAGAGTTTACTTGTAAGAGAGCGGGTGGCACCCGGGAAAAGGGCAGGGAATCACGGCAGGGGATATAGGTAGTTTCTGGACAGGCAGGTTTGTCACAGCAAGTGACCAAGGAAGTCTCTGGGCAGGCAGGTTGTAACGGTAAGTAACCGAGGCAGTCTCTGGACAGGCAGGTTGTCACGGCAAGTGACCAAGGCAGTCTCTGGGACAGGCAGGTTGTCACGGCAAGTGACCAAGGCAGTCTCTGGGACAGGCAGGTTGTCACGGCAAGTGACCAGGCAGTCTCTGGGACAGGCAGGTTGTCACGGCAAGTGACCAAGGCAGTCTCTGGGACAGGCAGGTTGTCACGGCAAGTGACCAGGCAGTCTCTGGGCAGGCAGGTTGTCACGGCAAGTGACCAGGCAGTCTCTAGACAGGCAGGTTGTCACGGCAAGTGACCAGGCAGTCTCTAGACAGGCAGGTATATACGACCTGATATGGTGGAGCCTCCAGGTAGGCTGCAGTCGGATGGCAGATGATCGCTCCCAGGTGAGCAGGCAAGAGCCGTGGATCTCTGCAGATGATGTCCGAACTTCCGGATGGAGCTGCAGTCGGATGGCAGATGATCGCTCCCAGGTGAGCAGGCAAGAGCCGGGGATCTCTGCAGATGATGTCCGAACTTCCGGATGGATCTGCAGTCGGATGGCAGATGATCGCTCCTAGGTGAGCAGGCAAGAGCCGGGGATCTCTGCAGATGACGTCCGAACCTCTGGATGGAACTGCAGACGGATGGCAGACAGGCAAGCCGACAGGTAACAGGCAGGTAACTGGAATCAGGAGCTGATGGCTGAAACAGAGTTAGACTGCACAGGAACAACATTGCTCGGGCACCTACATTAATGAGGAAGCCCTTAATATAGGGTGGAGTCCTCCAGCATTGGCTGGAGACTGATTTGGAAAATGCGCGCGGCTCCTTTAAGAGCGGGGGAGGGTGCGGGCGCGCGCCCTAAGGCCAGTAGCAGGGAAGGAGCGCGCGGGACCAGCAGGGCGCAAGGAGGGCGCCGAGGATGCCAGAGGCGCAGAGGGGGCTGGGAGCACTGAGGACGCTGAGCGCAGGTGAGGAGAGCGACGTCCCTGTCTGGCAGCAGGCAGGGAGGCGGGCGCTACAGTACCCCCCCCTCTAGGCCCCCCCTTCTTTAGGCCAGAAAGAAATTTAGCTAGGATAAGAGGGGCATGGATGTTCTCCCGAGGCTCCCAGGTTCTCTCCTCAGGACCAAACCCCTTCCAATCCACCAAAAAATAAGTCTTTCTTCCTACCCTTTTTGTGGCCAGAATGTTCTCTACCTCAAATTCATCATCAGCAGACACTGGAGCAGGAGGTGTACCTGTAGACTTAAAAAAAGAGTTAAGAACCACAGGTTTGAGGAGAGATACATGAAAAGAATTAGGAATTCTCAAATTGGCCGGGAGTTTCAATTTATAGGACACCGGATTGATCTGACTGATGATCTCAAAAGGACCGATGAACCGAGGACCTAACTTGTAGGACGGAATTTTGAGTCGAACATATTTGGACGAAAGCCAGACTTTGTCCCCAGGACGGAATTGAGGAGGATCCAGACGTTTTTTGTCAGCATGTCTTTTCATGCGCTCGGATGACTGAATGAGTGCGGACCGGGTACTCTCCCAGATGGAGGAGAATTCTCTAACCAGAGATTCCGCAGCTGGATTGTCCACAGAGATGGAAACAGGGACAGGGATCCGAGGGTGCTGACCGAAGACTACAAAAAACGGAGACTTGGTGGAAGATTCGCTCTCATGATTATTGTAGGAGAATTCGGCCCCAAAGGCAGGAGCTCCACCCAGTCAGAATGGTGGGCATTAACGAAGTGTCGAAGATAACTGGTCAAATTCTGATTTATTCGTTCAACTTGTCCATTGGACTGTGGGTGGTAAGCGGAGGAAAAATCCAGGGTGACGTCTAGCAACTTACAAGTGGCTCTCCAGAAACGTGAGGTGAACTGTACCCCACGATCCGACACAATGTGACGAGGCAGACCATGAAGACGGAAGATGTGGCGGATAAAGTCTTTAGCCAACTCGGGTGCAGACGGAAGACCTGGCAGAGGAATGAAGTGAGCCATCTTGGAAAAGCGGTCAGTGACCACCCAAATAACTGTACAACCAGCAGAGACGGGAAGATCAGTAATGAAGTCCATGGCTATATGCTGCCAGGGGGCAGCGGGTACAGGAAGCGGAAGAAGACGGCCGGTAGGCAGGTGTCTCGGAACTTTGTTGCGGGCACAGGAAACACAGGCAGAAACAAAGTCTATTACGTCCTTGTGCAGGGTAGGCCACCAATAATGCCGGGTAATGAGTTGGAGGGTCTTTTTTTGACCAGCGTGGCCAGCAAGTTTAGACGAGTGACAATGTGTAGCCCTGGTGTTAGGCACACGCAGTACCCTGGAGAGTGTGTGGCGAGACAGCAGTTTAATGCTAAATATCCATTCACTCAACATATACTAGACACACCCTTAGGGTAGTGTAGTTTACTCTTGAGGGAGTGGTCAAGGTGTATGTGTTGGAGTGATTTAGTCAGTGCCTGGACTTCAGAGAGGAAGGTCTAGCCTGGACTGAGGAGAAGGAGATTATTGCAGAAAGTCTTCAGTATCCTGTCTAAAGGACGGTATAAGGTTCAGAGACGTGCTCCTGCCTATTGATAACTGAGCATCTGTAACTAACTTTGAAGTGAAGGAAAAGAAAGAAGTGACTGCTCGACCCTTGGCTAGTGTGAGTGCTTATGTTACCAGCGAGGACAAGGCGAAAGGCACAGTGGTTTATTGGAATAGTGCTTACGGATTGAAGAAGTCCTGCACATTGCAACCGGTCACTGGGGACCGAAGGATCACTATTGTTACAAGCATAGTGGTAAGAAAACCAGGAATTTACCGGACCTTAGGTCGCGGCAAACAAGCCCCATATAGTCAGTACGTAACTGGGGTCAGGGGAGTGAAGACTTTGAGTCAGTGCACGATAAGATAAGAATTCAGCTCCCTCGCAGGAAGGCTCCTAACACAAAGCTGACTGGGCGGTACAGCTATAGATTAGCTGGAGTTATTGAGGGAACTACGCTTCAGGCTGGTTGTACTCATTGTATTGGAAGTAAAGGAGGCCCCTAACTTGTCCAGCTGCTGTCTCAAGATACACTCTCCTTGGATCAGCCTCCCTGGGACCTGCCTGAACATCTTACAAGTAAAGGTATGGAAAGACGCTGACCGTGTGAGACTGTGTTCTTTATCTGCACCCGACTTCACCAACTTCATAGACTTTGAGGGACCAGTCCCACCTGTAGGGGACCCGACATCTAGCTGCCTCACCATCCCCTCAGAGATCTACAGCAGCGCTGGTACAAATTACCAGAATACTACAGGTGGCGTCACGAACTGTATATAAATCTATCCCCTGTAAATATTCCCCCAACATACGCCAGACCGCCAGGGCCACAGACCGAGCCACAGCTACCTGTGACAAAACCCCCATAGACTTCCATGGGCTCGGCTCTGAGTACCCCATTGCCCTGGTAATCCACAATTGTGGTGGCGGGTCGACACAACTTGGCGTCACGAACAGGATGCGAAACTCGCAGAATTGCGAGCCCTGTGTGCCTAAGGAATTGTTTTTGTGAAGAAGGACTGTTTGCACTTTTGGTGCCAAAATCGCCATTTTTGTCGCCATATTCGCGCCCTCAGGCGCTGGAGAAGAAGGTGGGCGTACCTTCGTGGGCGTCTACCCCCCAGTGGCGCGAAGAAAATGCCTGCCCTCTCAAAGTGCTATTACAATATGCGATCCTGCCCTACAGCAAAGGAGGTCCGCCTCCTCTTCACCTTCCCTGCGAGGAGGAGGAGACGCAAACCCCACCTCCACGGAAGAGACCGGATGTCTCCGCAGGAAGAAGAAAAAATCTTCTGGAACATCATGGAAGCAGGACGTGTGCAGCCGAGCAGGGAAGCGGAGGAAGGCAGGCCCCGTGCCCCAGCCAAGCTGCCACCAGCATCGGAGTTATCCGTGGTCCTGCACCTGCAGCAGGCGTTGCTAGAGATTCGAGAAGAAAATGCACGCCTGAAGAAGATGGTCCAGCACCAACCTGACTTTGAAGAGATCGAGAGACGCCGGCGTACCCTGGAGCAGCGGAGGCTGTGGGACACGGTGATCTCTCCCCTCAACGACCCCCCACGATTCCAGATACCGAAGAGTCTGCTGCCCAAGGCGAAGGAGCAACCGGAGGCTGCCCCCGAAAGTACCGATCCTGATCCCACCGGTGAAGCGGTGGAGGCGAAGGAGGTTGAGGAGGTACCGCCAGTTCCGGAACGCCCGCCCGGCCAGAAGGCCGCAGCAGATGATCGGTCCCCGGCAGGGACACCGGAGGGGTCCTGTCCGTCACTACCAGATGTGGACTGGGACGAGATGGCGCGCCTGGATGACGTCGCCTACACCGCCCAGTGGGAACATGAATGGCAGAGTCGTGAGGAGAAGAAGAAACGCCAGCAGGAGGAAGAGCGGGAAGCTCAGAAGAATCGTCAGCGACAACATGCAGAGCTGATCGCGGACAAAGAGAGTGTCCGGAGAGATAAAGGTACCCTGAGGGAACCGCGGCGGCAGGGGTGTGTGACTGAGTTCCAGCTCCGGAGGGGCTGGGGCTTCATCCGTGAACCGGGCCTCTACCCAGGGGTCTTTGTCAGCAGGCGTGACGTAGAATCTCACCTGCCGCAAGGCCATCCCGGGAGGGACTTAGCCAATGGAGACATCGTCACATATACGCGGCACTGGGGAATGAAGGGATGGTATGCCCTTAACGTCGCCATCGTCCGTGACCCCGTCCCTGACGCAGGTAACGTCACCACTACCGCAGCGTCCCCATCTCCAGCTCAAGCAGTATCCGGCCGTGCCCCGGCATCGCCCCTGCAAATTCATCGCAACTAGCGACCCAGATTTCATCGCAAAGGAAAGCCACCTCTACATCGCAACATGCGACCCAGTCTCAATCGCAATCCATGACACGGTCCATATCGTTAACTGTGATTGAAACGCAATCGGTGTCACGTGAAGAGAATGTACCCGTTGCGCCCCTAGAGGTTCGCACGAGAACTGTGGCGACTCAGACCCTAATCGCAGCGCATGATTTGCTAGTCCTGGGATCTAGGGCCCATTGCATTGTTCCAGCCCCCGGGGTGGAAAGTGTATTATTTGAAAATGAATAGATAGAAAAGAAGAATCGGTGAGATCCATATCGGGTCTACCATAAGTAGAAAGTTTGAAAATGTTTTATAAGTTTTTGCACCAGTTGAAAAGTACAACGTATATGATGCATATATATATTGCTAACCGTAGAATGCCCGGCTGGGTAAACAGTAACCAGAAAAAGTTTTGCACTTTAGTATAATAATGTGATATTATATTTATGTCTTTGGTTTTACAATGGACTTTGAGGTTGAGGACTGTGCTAACCCAGAACTTATTTGTACATAGTTGCGCTTCGGTGCCTTATCTTGGTTTTACATAAACCAGCACAACTACCTCTGAATACAAAAACCCGTGTGGTGTGGCACTGAGTGAGGTCTGCAATCGGATGTCCTGCAGCCCACCCAGGACCTACGTTGAAGGTTTGGTGCGGGTCCTTCACAAGTATATTGTATATTTATTGAATGCTATTTAATATTTGTATTTCTATATATAATGTTATTGTTTGCAACGTTCAAGATATCCTCACCTCCCGGATGGGACGAATTAATGTTATTGTTAATGTTTTCTTGCATAAACAAAACTGTCTCTTTTGTATTTTACAGCCCGGGAGTGCTGTCTTTTACCATGGGGGAATGTGTAGCCCTGGTGTTAGGCACACGCAGTACCCTGGAGAGTGTGTGGCGAGACAGCAGTTTAATGCTAAATATCCATTCACTCAACATATACTAGACACACCCTTAGGGTAGTGTAGTTTACTCTTGAGGGAGTGGTCAAGGTGTATGTGTTGGAGTGATTTAGTCAGTGCCTGGACTTCAGAGAGGAAGGTCTAGCCTGGACTGAGGAGAAGGAGATTATTGCAGAAAGTCTTCAGTATCCTGTCTAAAGGACGGTATAAGGTTCAGAGACGTGCTCCTGCCTATTGATAACTGAGCATCTGTAACTAACTTTGAAGTGAAGGAAAAGAAATAAGTGACTGCTCGACCCTTGGCTAGTGTGAGTGCTTATGTTACCAGCGAGGACAAGGCGAAAGGCACAGTGGTTTATTGGAATAGTGCTTACGGATTGAAGAAGTCCTGCACATTGCAACCGGTCACTGGGGACCGAAGGATCACTATTGTTACAAGCATAGTGGTAAGAAAACCAGGAATTTACCGGACCTTAGGTCGCGGCAAACAAGCCCCATATAGTCAGTACGTAACTGGGGTCAGGGGGAGTGAAGACTTTGAGTCAGTGCACGATAAGATAAGAATTCAGCTCCCTCGCAGGAAGGCTCCTAACACAAAGCTGACTGGGCGGTACAGCTATAGATTAGCTGGAGTTATTGAGGGAACTACGCTTCAGGCTGGTTGTACTCATTGTATTGGAAGTAAAGGAGGCCCCTAACTTGTCCAGCTGCTGTCTCAAGATACACTCTCCTTGGATCAGCCTCCCTGGGACCTGCCTGAACATCTTACAAGTAAAGGTATGGAAAGACGCTGACCGTGTGAGACTGTGTTCTTTATCTGCACCCGACTTCACCAACTTCATAGACTTTGAGGGACCAGTCCCACCTGTAGGGGACCCGACATCTAGCTGCCTCACCATCCCCTCAGAGATCTACAGCAGCGCTGGTACAAATTACCAGAATACTACAGGTGGCGTCACGAACTGTATATAAATCTATCCCCTGTAAATATTCCCCCAACATACGCCAGACCGCCAGGGCCACAGACCGAGCCACAGCTACCTGTGACAAAACCCCCATAGACTTCCATGGGCTCGGCTCTGAGTACCCCATTGCCCTGGTAATCCACAATTGTGGTGGCGGGTCGACACAACCCCAATGTAGGATTCTCTTCCGATCGGTTTCTGATACGAACGTCTTACCAGGAGGGAGACGATTTAAACTCACGGGAGCCACCTGCATCACTCTGGCGGGATCGATGATATGTTTAGGCTCATCTTCGAGATCCGACACCAGGAAAGACCGAGACAAGGCATCCGCCTTGACGTTTTTGTCAGCAGGGCGAAAATGCAAAAGAAAATCGAAGCGGGCAAAAAACAAGGACCACCGGGCTTGGCGAGGATTAAGTCTCTGTGCCTGCTGGAGGTATGCCAGATTTTTGTGGTCCGTGTAGATGATTACCGGATGAAGAGCCCCTTCGAGTAGGTAACGCCACTCCTCCAATGCCAACTTAATGGCCAATAACTCTCGATCTCCTATGGAGTAGTTGCGCTCGGAGGAGGAGAAGAGTTTGGAGAAGAAACCGCAGGATACCATCCTCCCGGATGGCGATTTTTGGGTAAGAACCGCTCCGGCTTCAGCAGAGGAAGCGTCCACCTCCAGGAAGAACTGCTTGTTGCCATCCGGGCGATGCAGCACTGGAGCGGAAGAGAAGGCCTGTTTCAGAGAAAGGAAGGCCTCCTCTGCTTCGGTCGTCCACTGTTTGGGGTTAGCATCCTTGCGAGTGAGCGCTGAGATTGGAGCAGTCCTGGAAGAGAAGTGCGGTATGAAGAGACGGTAATAGTTGGCAAATCCCAGGAACCGCTGAATGGCCTTCAACCCCTCCGGTCGGGGCCACTTCTCGATGGCAGACAATTTCTCCGGATCCATTCGTAGGCCTGTCTGAGAAATGATGTAGCCCAGAAACGGAAGCGATGTCTGCTCAAAGAGGCACTTCTCATATTTGGCGAAGAGGTGATTCTGCCTGAGCCTGAGCAGAACCTGACGAACATCCCTCCGGTGAGACTGAAGATCCGGAGAGAAGACCAAGATGTCGTCAAGGTACACCACAACGCAGGAGTAGAGGAGGTCCCGGAAGATGTCATTGACCAACTCCTGAAAGACTGCTGGAGCATTACAGAGACCAAAGGGCATCACCAAGTACTCGTAGTGGCCGTCCGGGTGTTGAATGCCGTCTTCCATTCATCTCCTCGACGGATACGAACCAGGTTGTATGCTCCACGAAGATCTAGTTTGGTGAAGACTCTAGCCCCTCTAAGACGATCAAACAGTTCTGGAATGAGCGGAAGAGGGTACTTATTCTTCACCTTGATCGAATTTAGGCCTCTGTAGTCAATACAGGGACGGAGAGATCCGTCTTTCTTTTTAACGAAGAAGAAACCTGCTCCCGCTGGGGAGGTAGATTTCCGGATGAATCCCTTTGCTAAGTTCTCCTCGATATATTCGGACATCGACCTGGTCTCAGCAGCAGACAACGGGTAAATACGCCCACGGGGAGGCGTAGTACCGGGCAACAGGTCAATCGGGCAATCATATGGTCTATGCGGGGGTAATGTCTCTGCTTCCTTTTTATTGAAGACATCAGCAAATGACCAATATGGAATCGGGAGTCCAGGTAGATTAGCAGGTGTAGGAGAAGAATAGACAGGATGAACAGGCACCAGACACGTTTTATGACAGTCCTGTCCCCAGCGAAGAACCTCTCCATTCTGCCAGTCGAGCACAGGTGCATGTTTTTGGAGCCAAGGCAGACCTAGTAAGAAAGCATGAGAGAGTCCGGGTAAAACATGAAACGAGATGCTCTCAGAATGCAACATTCCCACCTGCAGGGTTATGACTTCGGTGATAAGTCGGATGGGACGAGGTAGGAGGCCCCCATCCACAGCAGCAACAGATACAGGTTCAACAAGAGGTTTGGTGGGAATGTGATACTTCTCTACTAGAGCCTGTGACACGAGATTCCCAGCTGCTCCAGAATCAAGTTGGGCCATTTCGAAGTGGCGGTTCTTACCGATCAGAATTGAAACCGACAGCAGCAGGGATGAAGAGGATTTATTTTTGTCTAGATTGACCTCTCCGAGCGAACCTAGACACAGGCGTTTCCCGACTTCTCCGGACAGGTTTGGATCCAGTGCTCCTTACTGCCGCAGTAGAAGCAACTTTTCTCGGCACGGCGTGAGTCCTGACGGGCTTTGACCATCTTGGTCTGGTCGACCTGCATAGGCTCAGCAGTGTGCACCTGAGGAGAAACGGAAGAGGTTATAGATCTCTGACACGAGGGTGCAAGATGGGAAAATTCTTTTTTACGGGTGATCTCTTTGGCTCGTTCCTGGAACCGTAGATCAATTCGATTGGCAAGATTTATTAAATCATCTAGAGAGGTTGGAACGTCCCGACCGGCAAGTTCGTCTTTAATACGGCCGGACAGACCCTCCCAGAAGACCGAAATTAGAGCTTCATTGTCCCAAGCTAGTTCTGAGGCTAAAGTCCGGAACCGTATGGCATATTGACCAACGGTGAGACTCTCCTGACGGAGACGCAGCAGAGATGATGCAGAGGAAGTCTTCCGTCCAGGTTCGTCGAATACCTTCCGGAAGGCCGAGAGAAAAGCAGGCAGGTCAGACACCAGAGGATCCTCTCTCTCCCAGAGAGGATTAAGCCAGGCCAGGGCCTCTCCGGTGAGATGGGACATGATGAAGGCAACTTTGGCCCGGTCAGAGTTAAACTGGTGTGCCAGGAGTTCAAAATGCAGGGTGCACAGATTAATGAAACCCCGAGCCAGAGCAGGATTGCCTCCAAACCTAGGAGGAGCTGACAGTCGGGGTCCGGGAATGGAAACCACGGAATTGGGAATCAGCGGGACTGACGGATTATGAGTCATGGCTCCAGCGATGGTTGCTGGTGATGAATTCAGAGTGTCCAGACGGGAATTGACGTTCCGCAGGTGAACCAGGATGGCCTCCTGTTGAGACCTCTGGCGAGACAGCTCATGACACAGTTCCGGGAGTGAAGGGGTTTGGGTGCCCCTGGTTCCATGGCCCGAGCAAACTGTAACGGGTCTGGTGGGTGGAACTACTGACGAGACAGGTCAGGTTGGTGGAACCACAAAGCTTTATTATACAAGAGAGTTTACTTGTAAGAGAGCGGGTGGCACCCGGGAAAAGGGCAGGGAATCACGGCAGGGGATATAGGTAGTTTCTGGACAGGCAGGTTTGTCACAGCAAGTGACCAAGGAAGTCTCTGGGCAGGCAGGTTGTAACGGTAAGTAACCGAGGCAGTCTCTGGACAGGCAGGTTGTCACGGCAAGTGACCAAGGCAGTCTCTGGGACAGGCAGGTTGTCACGGCAAGTGACCAAGGCAGTCTCTGGGACAGGCAGGTTGTCACGGCAAGTGACCAGGCAGTCTCTGGGACAGGCAGGTTGTCACGGCAAGTGACCAAGGCAGTCTCTGGGACAGGCAGGTTGTCACGGCAAGTGACCAGGCAGTCTCTGGGCAGGCAGGTTGTCACGGCAAGTGACCAGGCAGTCTCTAGACAGGCAGGTTGTCACGGCAAGTGACCAGGCAGTCTCTAGACAGGCAGGTATATACGACCTGATATGGTGGAGCCTCCAGGTAGGCTGCAGTCGGATGGCAGATGATCGATCCCAGGTGAGCAGGCAAGAGCCGTGGATCTCTGCAGATGATGTCCGAACTTCCGGATGGAGCTGCAGTCGGATGGCAGATGATCGCTCCCAGGTGAGCAGGCAAGAGCCGGGGATCTCTGCAGATGATGTCCGAACTTCCGGATGGAGCTGCAGTCGGATGGCAGATGATCGCTCCTAGGTGAGCAGGCAAGAGCCGGGGATCTCTGCAGATGACGTCCGAACCTCTGGATGGAACTGCAGACGGATGGCAGACAGGCAAGTCGACAGGTAACAGGCAGGTAACTGGAATCAGGAGCTGATGGCTGAAACAGAGTTAGACTGCACAGGAACAACATTGCTCGGGCACCTACATTAAGGAGGAAGCCCTTAATATAGGGTGGAGTCCTCCAGCATTGGCTGGAGACTGATTTGGAAAATGCGCGCGGCTCCTTTAAGAGCGGGGGAGGGTGCGGGCGCGCGCCCTAAGGCCAGTAGCAGGGAAGGGCGCCGAGGATGCCAGAGGCGCAGAGGGGGCTGGGAGCACTGAGGACGCTGAGCGCAGGTGAGGAGAGCGACGTCCCTGTCTGGCAGCAGGCAGGGACGCGGGCGCTACACAGCGACTACATGACTAAGGTTCTGGATGAACCGAAACGTTGAGATATTAGTGTCGCTTTATGCTTACATTCCTGTTTTGCTTCACAAATTTGGTTGTCCACAATAAATTAATATTTTGCAAATTGATCATTTGGAGTGTGCGGTAAAAAGTTATTCCCTACTATTGGACGTACTAGTCCATTGTACCAGCACCTCAACTGTATAAGACCTGAGTGCTCGCTAAATAACCCCCTTACCTGGGAACGTGTGACGCGGTTGAAGTCTCTGCGAAAGTCTTTTTCCTCGGCAGGTCCTCTTCTTCTTGATTCCCGCCTCCTTGGGCCTAAAAAACGGCTTGGTGGGAATGGTCTCTCCTGATCCGATCCCGAAGTGGAGATGTCTGTAGAGGATCTGTAATAGGGACGCGAGAAATATCCAGATGAAGACGATACTTGCCATTTGTAGACTCTCTGTAATTCGTAGTCCTCAGTGTCTCTAGCGAATTTGTTTCTTTTTCTTGTTTCCGTCTCCCGTCGATGTAGGTCAATGTTGTTGTTGATCTTGGTTTTGAGGTTGGTGAATTCCTCTGTAGAAGTGGAAGCTTTAAGTTGATCTTCGATGTTGGTGATCTCCTCTTTACTCTTGGTGATTACTCGGTGCAGGTGCTCTAGCGTTAAGGTCATAAGGTCGAAAGAACATTTGTTAATGATCTGTTCAAACCGTGTGCGAAATTCTTGTGAATCACTAAATAAGGTAGGACGTAATGGAACGCGTAACCCTCTCGGTATCCTCTGTACCTTGGGGTATTCCGTGAGGGTTGCGCAGTGTAACTCAAAATTCGTGCACCGCCTTAGTTCTCGTTCCAAGTCACGTCCCCTTGTCTCTTTAGGGGGAGTCCGAAGAAAATCACTGGAAAGCGTGGATTGTGCTATTATATTGGATGTTTCATCCGCATTATATGAAAAAGTGAGGGATGTCATAGCCCGAGTGAAGTGTGCTCAACGTAGGGGTTAATACTAGGTAAAGAAATCGTTGGCACAACTCCTGATAGAGAGATGTGGTGCACAGGTAGGATCCCAATCCGTGACGTTTTAAATATAAACCTTGGCACACACAGGTGGTCTTGTGAAAAAGTATAGACTTTAATCAAAAACCAGTACATACATCAAACGTTTCAGTCGTAAATGACCTTCCTCAATGTACTGTAGCATAAAATAAAGGAAAATCCGACCAGAGGAAAAAAAAACAGCAAATCACTTATCTGAATGAAAGCAGGAATGCAAGATGAGCTCAAACCAAGACCTGGAAGAACAATTGATTATCGGCAAGGCTGATGGGAATTCAGGTCACTTATATCAGACCATTCGGACCCAGCTGAAAGCCATTCAGCAATTGGTTCATTACCCTCAGCAACCACAGTAGGGAGCCCCAGCTCCGAAGTCGCCTCCAACGTGTTCACAACAGTACCCCCCCTTGAGTAGGGGTCACCGAACCCTCACTTGCGCAACCAGGCCGATCAGGATGAGTTCGATGATAGGCACGGATCAGTCTCCTAGCATGGATGTCCGAAGCAAACACCCAAGAATTGTCCTCCTGACCATAACCTCTCCACTTAACCAAATACTGGAGTTTCTGTCTAGAAAAACGAGAATCCAATATTTTCACAACCACATACTCCAGATTGCCCTCAACCAAAACAGGGTCATGAGGCGCAGCCATAGGAACCACTGGCTTGACAAACCTCTTCATTAAGGACTTGTGGAACACATTATGGATCTTAAATGTCCCTGGAAGAAGCAAACGGAAGGAAACAGGATTAAGAATCTCCATGATCTTATAAGGTCCAATGAATCTGGGCTTAAACTTTGGAGATGCAACCCTCATAGGGATATTTCTTGAGGACAACCAAACCAAGTCCCCCACTTTAAACCAAGGACCATCAGTCCTATGCCAGTTGGCAAACCATTGGGCCTTCTCCTGAGAGAGAGATAACCTCTCCACTACCTGGTCCCAAATGTGCTGCATTCGCTCCACAACAGAGTCAACACCCGGACAGACAGAAGCCTCCGCCTGTCCCGAAGAAAATCGAGGGTGAAACCCAAAATTGCAGAAAAATGGAGACATCAAGGTGGCAGAGCTAGCCCTATTATTAAGAGCAAACTCAGCCAAAGGCAAAAAAGAGACCCAGTCATCTTGATCAGCAGACACAAAACATCTCAAATAAGTCTCCAAGGTCTGGTTTGTTCTCTCGGTTTGTCCATTGGTCAGAGGATGAAAAGCAGAGGAGATAGATAATTGAACACCAAGTTTAGAACAAAATGTCCTCCAAAATCTGGAAACAAACTGGACTCCTCTGTCAGACACAATGTTCTCAGGAATGCCGTGTAACCGAACCACGTGCTGAAGGAACAAAGGCACCAATTCGGAGGAGGAAGGCAACTTAGGTAATGGCACAAGATGTATCATTTTGGAAAACCTATCACAAATTACCCAGATAACAGTCATTCTCTGAGAAACAGGGAGGTCGGAAATTAAATCCATAGAGATATGGGTCCATGGTCTCTTGGGCACAGGCAATGGCATCAACATTACTCAAAACAGGATCCCCAGGTGTCAGGGAAAAAGCCCAATCCTGAGGATCGCCGCGCAGGAGAGAGATGACAATTTGAACCTGCTGTGCTGCGTTCCCTGAGGACTTAGATTTCAAGGCAAAAAACAACTTACAGTTATTTTTGAAATTCAGAAATTTAGCTCGATCCCCTAAAAACAAATCTGGCATGGGAATCCTAGGTTCCACAACAAGCAACCCTGCAAGATAGGTAGCAATACTCCAAACTTCAGTGGCAAGCTGATCCACACGGCCAGACAACTGTGCAAACTCCATTGAGAGAAAAAAAAAATCCTCCTCAGCATTCAGAGAGACAGAGGGAAAAAAAAAAAAAAAATCTCTGACAACTCAGACAATCTTCTTTCTTTAACACTATTTTTCCCTTCTGTGAGTACCATACAAATATCAGTTTTTGGGCCGGTGATACTGTTATGATTTGGTAGCTGAGGAGAGCAGGCAAAAAAGGAAATACACCAGAGAGGTTGGAATCTATGGGATTGCAGTACCCTGACTAACCACCACAACTAAAGGCAGCCGTGGAGCGTACCTACGTTGGTCCTAGATGCCTCGTCACAGCCTGAGAAGCTAACTACACCTAATGACAGAAAAAGGAAAACTATCTGCCCCGGAGCAGATCCCCAAAGAACATAGAAAGCCCCAAACATGTAATGGCGGTTAGACAAGAGGAAATACTGACACAGACAGAAAATAGTATGAGCAAACATTGGGGCCCAAACTTCCTAAATAAAAAGGATAGGAAGGACACTTACTGCAATCCCAAAAAACCCTGAAAAGTACCAACTCTACTAATTACAAAAACACCTGAGATCACACAACCTCTACCACCTAAATTAGTTCTCTGGTGTAACAAAACTAAACAGCAGCCACTGACAAAAACTGGAAAAGGCAAATGAACAAACAACAGTGGCTGAACTAAACTGAGAGGAGCACAAGCCCCCGGAGGGGACCCGGCAGACCCCCACAGAAGTGCAGGACAAAATGCAAAAAACAAGCACAAAAAACTAAAAGAAGAAAATGTCTTATCTGTTAGCAGAAGATGCAGGCACGAAACAGCAAGCTACAAAGTGAACAGGAATCAAAGATGAGACCAGAACAATTGATCACCGGAAACCCTGATGGAGGGAACCTCCCTTATATAAGACCAGTCAGTAACACCTGATCGCCAATCTTCACAATCTTTATTGGATAGTTCAGTACTGTTTGTAACCACCAGAGGGAGCTTCTGCTCAGAATTCATTTCTAGCACATTCACAACAGTAACCAAGGGAAACCTAGTACAATAATGTCATGCAGATTATACAGCACCTGAGTAGAAAACTTGGGTTTATTCTCCGCCAAAGGGGTAGAATCAATGCCCAGTAAGGGAATAGACTTCCACAGGGGTATCTTGGGAAACCCACAACGTTTGGCAAAGTCAAAATCCATCAGGTTAATAGCTGCTCCTGAATCAACAAAAGCCTGAGCAGAAAATGTGGACAGGGAGCAAATCAGGGTAACAGTCAACAGAAATTTAGTCTGAACACTACCCAAGACAACTGAGCGAGCAAAACGTCTTCCCCGCTTAGGGCAGACTGAAATAGCATGAGAGGCATCACCACAGTAGAAACATAACCCATTGCGCTTTCAAAACTCATGACGCTGTGCCCCAGAAGTCACTCTATCACACTGCATGGGCTCAGAAGCTGGCTCACAAGGCAACACTATCTCACGCATACCTCTGCGCTCACGCAAACATCTGTCAATTTGAATAGCCAATGACATAGAATTATTGAGACCAGAGGGAGCAGGGAATCCCATCATAACATCCTTTACACTCTCTGACAACCCCTTCCGAAAAAGGGCCGCCAAAGCATCATCATTCCATTTGGTCAGGACTGCCCACTTTCGGAATTTCTGACAGTACAACTCAGCGTCTTCAAGACCCTGATTTAATGCCAACAAGGTTTTTTCAGCTTGATCAGTGACATTAGGTTCATCGTACAATAACCCCAGAGCCAGAAAAAATGCATCAATATCATTCAAAACAGGATCCCCAGGTGTCAGGGAAAAAGCCCAATCCTGAGGGTCGCTGCGCAGGAGAGAGATGACAATTTGAACCTGCTGTGCTGCGTTACCTGAGGACTTAGGCTTTAAGGCAAAAAACAACTTGCAGTTATTTTTGAAATTCAGAAATTTAGCCCGATCCCCCAAAAACAAATCTGGCATGGGAATCCTAGGTTCCACAACCGGCAACCCAGCAAGATAGGTACAATACTCCGAACCTCAGTGGAAGCTGATCCACACGGCCAGACAACTGTGCAAACTCCATTGAGAGAAAAAAAAATCCTCCTCAGCACCCAGAGAAAAAGAGGGAAAAAAATGCAACAGACAGAAAAAAAAAAATCTCTGACAACTTTTTTCTTTCCACACTATTTTTCCCTTCTGTGAGTACCATATAATTTTCAGTTACGGCCGGTGATACTGTTATGTTTCGGTAGCTGAGGAGGACAGGAACAACAGCAGGGCAGCCAAACACCTGAGATGTTGGTAACTGATGGGTTGCAGATTCCTAAACTAACGACACAACTAGAGGTAGCCATGGAGCGTTCGTACGTTGATCCTAGACGCCTCGTCACAGCCTGAGAGATAACTACACCTAAAGGCAGAAAGATGAAAGCTATCTGCCCCGGAGCAGATCCCCAAAGAAAATAGGAAACCCCCAAACATATAATGGCGATTAGACAAGATGAAAATACAAACATAGGCAGAAAATAGACGCTGGGGCCACAAGCTGACTAAATAGGATAGGAAAGGAGAGATTACTTTCTGCAACCCAGAAAACCCTACAAAAATCCAACAATTCTGATTACAAAAATACTGAGATCACACGATCTCGCCACCCACTAAATCAGATCTCAGTGTGAACAAAAACCAAGCCGCAGCCGCTGAAAAAACAGGAAAAAGCAAATGAGCAATTAACAGTGGCTGCAGATAAACTGTGAGGAGCTCAGGCCCCAGGAGGGGACCAGGCTGACCTCCACAAAAGTGCAGAAAACAATGCAAAAAGCAAGCACAAAAACAAAGCAAAAAATATCTTATCTGAAAGCAGGAGATGCAGGCAAGACTCCAGCTAACTTCCAAATGAACCAGGAACCACAATTGAGACAAGAATAATTGATCACCGGCAATCATCATGGGAGGGAACCTCTCTTATATCAGACCAGTCCGTGAACCCAGATTGCCACTCCT
>JARQOD010004865.1:0-30186 GCA_033576555.1 Oophaga sylvatica
AAGGGCTCACCGGCTCCCCTCGATCCCCCTCTCCAACCGGTTCCAAGCCCTCGATGACTCTGCTGTGTCGGAGGTCGGGGGTGAGGGGCCGGATGCAACATCTGGGGTGCCTTCAGGGAGTGGTGAGGTCCGTCCTCCGGGGGATTCACACTCCTCTGGTGGGGGGACTACCTCAGGGTCCAGGGGCGAGGAATCTAGTGCTGGGAAGGAGGTGTCCACTGCTGCTAAGGAGGATATGGACACCTCGGTGTCTTTAAAGAGGAGGGGTGAGTCGGGCTCCTCCTCAGAGGGGGACAGGAAATCTGGGGGTACAGTTAAAAAACAGGCCGTCTAACTCAATCACCCATGATGGCGGAACCTACACCGTTGACTCTGGCGTCGATTAATGTCGCCAGCATAAAGTCGGATACGGCTAGATTTACGGCCTTTGATTTTTTCACCCGGGTTGAGGCTGATGTTTTATTTTTGCAGGAGACCAGACTAACGGACCTGGGGTCCATCCACAAAGCAAAGAGGGAATGGAGGAGTGGGCCCTCATACTGGTCTCTTGCAGCCGAGCCGTATAGCAGGGTAGCGGTCCTTTTTAAGACCGCGGCAGTGGAATGCAGACGGGTGATCGAGTTAGAAATGGGGAGATGTTTGGTCCTTGACGTCTTCATGAGGGGACAGGAGCTTCGGCTCATCAATATCTATGGCCCGCAATCTAAGTGGGACCGTAAATGTCTCTTCCTGAGGATCAAGCCCTATCTTTTTACGAGCCGGCAGGTGGTCTTCGGTGGGGATTTTAATACTATAACCAGACTCCGTGATAGGGAGGCCCCGGAGACCGGCTGACTTATGATAGCGTAGCCTTGAATAGCATAGTAAGCGAAGCTCGCTTGGTGGATGTCCACATTCGGCACACCCCAGGTCACGAGGGTTTCACCTTTTATAGGGGAAGCAGTAGGTCTAGGATAGATAGGTTTTTTTTAAAGGAGGAAGCCGTCTCTTCTGCAGTGTCCGCTGTTGAGGTGGAGTTCTCCGATCACTGTTTAATTTTCTTTACTTTGAATGTTACAGAGACTCCCCGGATGGGGAGAGGCCTATTGAAGCTGAATTCGTCCCTTCTGGAAGAAGCGGAAGTAAGACAGTCCTTTGAGGAATTTCTTCAGAGCCAGGTACCTCTCTTGGGTCTTTGTAGCAGTAAGTCTGAGTGGTGGGAGATCTTCAAAAGAAGGGTTGCAAGGTTCTTCCGTCAGCTCTCGAGCCTCAGGGGCCTGAACAGGTACCGCCTGTATTGGCAGCTGTGGAGGAAACTCGAGCAGCTCGTCTCGACTGGAGGGGACCCAGAGGAAATCTCCAGGGTGAAGACCTTGCTCAAGGGGTGCCAGTACGATAGGCACACATCCTTGGTTTTTGAGAGGGATTTCGGGAGGTACCGCTCGCCCGACCCTTACAGAAACTGCAGGTTGTCAGTGAATTGTAAGATGGTGACAGGACTGATCGACAGTACGGGGTCCCTGAACAGATCCAAATCAGTGATCCTGGAGGTGGTCAGTTCCTTCTACTCGCACCTCTTGGGGAGGAGGGATCCTGATCGGGATGAGATGTCGGCTTTCCTGGCCCGAAACCATCCCTGAGTCGGGGGATGACCCCTCTCTTCATGTTTTGGCAGAAGCAATCAGGGAAGAGGAAGTGAAACGGGCGATTGATGGGCTACGGCCCAAAAAGTCGCCCGGTCCGGATGTCTTAACATCCGAGTTCTACAAGACTTTTCGCAGACTCTTTAGTCCCCCTCTTGACTGAGGTGTTTAATGAGTGCCTCTCCTCGGACACTCTGCCCAGTTCAATGAGGAAGTCAGCCCTGATTATCCTGTTAAAGGGTAAAGACTCGTCCCATATTGAGAATTGGCGTCCCATAGCGCTTCTCAATACGGACCGAAAGGTTCTGGCAAAGGTGCTTTTTAATCGGTTGTTGAAGTTTGCACCCTGGCTCCTTTCGGGGGCCCAGCACTGCTCTGTTCCAGGCCGCAGTACATTTAGTGCTGTGCTCGGTGTCCGAGAGGCAGTGGAGCAGGGCAGGGCAGGTCACTGGAAGGGGTACTTGCTGTCCTTAGACCAGCCAAGGGCCTTTGACCGGGTTAACCATGAATACCTCTGGTCCGTCCTTCTGAGGTACGGTCTGCCAGGGAGGTTTGTTGATTGGTTGAGAGCTTTATACAATGGGACAGAGACTTTTCCGCTAGTGAACGGTTGGGTCGGACACCCTTTTGAGGTGAGGTGAGGTCCGGTGTCCGCCAGGGCTGTCCTCTGAGCCCACTGTTTATACGTGTTCGCGATCGACCCCCTTTTAAGGAGGGTGGAGCGCGGACCGTTGGTGGGAGTCGGGATGGACCGGGCAGAGCCAGAGGCCGCCTTGATGGTAGTGGCGTATGCTGACGAAGTTTCCCTTTTTGTATCCTCGAGAGAGGAGGCGGATTGGGTGATGTCTGAGGTTGAACGCTACTCTGTGGCATCCGGGTCCATGATCAACCGGGACAAGTGTGAGAGTCTCTGGCTGGGAGGATCCAAGTTTTGATCTCCCGGACACCCTTCCAGGGCCTCAGGCCACAGCAAAAAATATTAGGCATCAGTTTCGGCCCGAGGGATTATCCCCAGCAAAACTGGGAGGGCAGACTTAAGATTGCCGCCCAGAAGGTGGATCAGTGGAAGGGTTGGTCCTTGACCCTAAGGGAAAGGGTTAGTCTTGCCAAGGGCTATTTGCTTCCTTTGCTAATATATCTGGGCAGCATCTGCATCTTACCAGAGCCTCTTTGGACACGGGTCTACAGCCTGTTTTTCCAATTATTATGGGGAAATAGGCGGAACCTAATCAAGAGGGAGGTCACGTACCGCACGAGGAGACTAGGAGGGTTGGGTATGGTCAACCCAGTGGTGTTTCTAGTAAACACCTTTCTTAAGGCAAACATCGCCAACCTCTGGTCAGAGAGGACTCCTCCGTGGGTATTCTCCTGTAGGGGGTGGTTTCGGCCTTTCTTCCAGGAATGGGAAACAGGAGGGCAGGTGAAGGACCTTCATACACCTCATGTTATGTTTAGGTAGCTGAGGAGAAAAAGCAAAAAAATGGCAATACACCAGGGAGGCTGGAACCTATTGGATTGCAGTAACCTGAACTAACCACACAACTAGAGGTAGCCGTGGAGCGTTCCTACGTTGATCCTAGACGCCTCGTCACAGCCTGAGAGATAACTACACCTAAAGGCAGAAAGATGAAAGCTATCTGCCCCGGAGCAGATCCCCCAAAAAAATAGGAAGCCCCCAAACATGTAATGGCGGTTAGACAAGAAGAGAGCACGGACACAGACAGAAAATAGAATGAGCAAACGCTGGGGCCCAATCTGTCTAGAAAGAAAAGTACAGGAAAGAATTCTGACTGCAATCCAACAAAGAACCCTAAAAAATACCAACTCTTCTGATTGCAAAAACACTTGAGATCACACGATCTCCACCACCTAAATCAGATCTCTGGTGTAACAAAACTAAGCCGCAGCCACTGAAAAAACAGGAAAAAGCAAATGAACAAATAACAGCGGCTACAGATAAACTGAGAGGAGCACAAGCCCCCGGAGGGGACCTGGCTGACCTCCACAAAAGTGCAGAAAACTATGCAAAAAGCAAGCACAAAAAGAAAAGCAGAAAATATCTTATCTGAAAGCAGATGATGCAGGCAGGACTCCAGCAAACTTCCAAACGAACCAGGAACCACAATTGAGACAAGAACAATTGATCACCGGCGACCATCATGGGAGGGAACCTCCCTTATATCAGTCCAGTCCATGATCCCAGATTGCCATTCCTCGCTGAAAGGTTCAGTACTGTCTGTAACCACCAGAGGGAGCCTCTGCTCAGAAACCATCTCTAGCACATTCATAACAATACAGGATGTAACTCAGGATCAGTAATGTAATGTATGTACACAGTGACTGCACCAGCAGAATAGTGAGTGCAGCTCTGGGGTATAATACAGAATGTAACTCAGGATCAATAATGTATGTACACAGTGACTGCACCAGCAGAATAGTGAGTGCAGCTCTGGGGTATAATACAGGATGTAACTCAGGATCAGTAATGTAATGTATGTACACAGTGACTGCACCAGCAGAATAGTGAGTGCAGCTCTGGAGTATAATACAGGATGTAACTCAGGATCAGTAATGTAATGTATGCACATAGGATTTGCAGTGATCTAGAAAGTCCACACCGCTGTGAAAATCCCAGTGTTTGGTCAGTAAATGAAATGATATCACCATAATCTGCACAATCAATGGAATAAACTGACTATTTTCAGGTGGGGAAAAATAAATAATATGGATGCAAAATCTACACACCTTGAACTATTACTTAATTGCAGTACCTGTGATTCTGGCAACTTCAGTCTTCTTGTATTGAGTCTGTCACTCTATACAGGAATTGTCCGTCTGAAGGTTTTTTCTCAAAATTAACTGATATTGACAACTGTCCATAATTCCCTCCACCAAAGCTCCAGCTGCCAATGAGCAGCCGCTAGGAACAATGCTGCTTCCACCATGCTGCTCTGTGGGGATGGTGATCTTCTGGTGATGCAGTGTTGCCTTTGCACCTTTTGGAATTTTTTACCAGAAAGTTTCACTGAGTTTCATCAGACATAATACCTTCTCCACAGGCTTTTAGCCAACTTGATGGAGGTTTTGGCAAAATCTAGCTGGGATTGGATGTTTTTCTTTGTAAGAAAAGGCTTCCATCGTGACTTCTTAATCCACCGGCCGGACATATGAAGATTTCAGGATACAGTTGTCACATGCAGCTCACAATGAGGACAGACCAGAAAATCCAGTCGAGAAAATGTGGGAGTTTACCAGGGGTGTGTAGACTTCTTAGATCCACTATACATTTCATAATTAAAGTGTACAATGTAAGGACTAACATCCACCTTTGCCCTCTCGCATCAGTCATCGCGTTGATAGCGGCACATAAATACACTGATATCTCATATATGAAGCAGATTGGTCTCTCACCTGCAGCCGACTCCATTCTGCGGTCAGACTTGGTTGTGGCAGGGTGACGTTCTCGGAGAACGGACATGGAACATTCTGTAGAGGAGAACAAGGATGAATCTACAACAGGGAATCGGAATCTAGATCTCTATAAAGTAACAATAACGCAGGATCCCGGAACTGAACTCCGAATGCTGCACTCTACTGAATTTTCTGCATTTCTCTTGCATTTTTTTTTTTGAGTGGGTATGTCACCGACTTCATAACCCTAAATGCATAAATTAATGTTCCCAAGGGGCCATATGAGAAACTGGCACTGCTGTGGAGGTCTGAACCTAAAGGGACGCTCCGCAACTGAAGGTGAATTTCATACTAACTGTACATCGATTTATTGTGACCTAATCTCCTTAGTCTAATATAGTTCAATAAAAAATTCCCTAATGTACCCGCTGCATTCTCACTTTTTATCTTCCTTTCTGTTTTTTTAACTTCCAATGACATTTTGTTTGAGATTCACCAGTGCATGCTGGGATACTGAAATGAACCGTCATCAGGGGGTCACTGTCGCAGCCTCTGCGCACTCTCAGAAATGAGGCGTCATCAGTGATGTCTGTTTCAGGGGCTGGGTTAGTCCTGCCCTCCTGATAATCCATCAGCTGTAAATTCTGACGTGTGCTTCTTGTGCTAGATTCCTTTGAGTGCACAGTGACAGTGCACTCCCTTGCTGGCTCTAAAGGGAAGTGACGAGCCGGCAAGAGAGCGCACTGTCAGTGAAAGTTGTAAGGAGGCAATACAGTGAGCAGGGACTTGTCCAGTCTCTGAAACAGATGTCACTGATGATGCTTCATTTCAAGGTGGGGAAAGCAGCTGTGGCAGTTACCCTGATGAGTATCCAACATTGCACTGGATTCTCCAACGAGAATTTTTTCTGCACACCCATAGATTCAACAGGCGAGTCTCATTGGAAATACAGAAGAGACCGGTGCATGTTGAGATCTATTTCACATGGACATTTTCACACTGTCATCTAAATAGCTCCATTTCCTAACATTGCTCCTAGCGCTGTCTGTGTCCATAGTGACTTGTCCGTGCCCCGTTCCCCTTACCGCAACTATCTCGCTCTCTGAGTGTATATACGGGGGGCCCCCTATGTTAGGGGCCCACAAACTGCGTATAACCTCCATTGTGCTCCATGTGCCATAAATTCTACTTGCACGCTGTATGATCGGCACTAGACGCCTTCATAGATCCATTGTGTTCACATTCTCGCCGCTCACCATGGCTTTTTCCTGATCAATAACGGTTCTGATGTAATGATCGAGAACTGATCTGTCGCAGAATGGCAGGCAAGTAACAAGTCTCACATCAATAAGTAACATCTGTAGCAGGATAAGTAAACCTGGAAAACAGAGATGAAACGTGGTAAGTAATCAATATCAACTGAGCTACAAACATTACAGGTCAATGGCCAAACACCTGAACTAGATTCCCAAAATCAAAAGTCCACATGGACACTCCTAAACAGTTAATTCCTACAATAAGCATGAAGCCAATAACTACAAGATCCATCCATCCGCCATGACGATGGCTTAGAGGCTGTCCGTGTTTTCCTTGAATCGAGCATTTTCAATGCTGAGACTAGGGGCCTGGTGTTGGATTTGCTGAGATTCATGCTGACACACAACTTTTTTACATTTGAGGACAGATTTTTCTTAGAAAATCAGGGTACAACTATGAGAGCTGCGTGTGCGCCTTTATAAGCCAACCTGTTTCTTTGACTCTGTGAAGGGGGGATATTTGATGGGGGCAGCTCCCCGGATCCTTGGATGGTACCGGTATATTGACGACATTCTGTTCATATTGCAGGGTCTGCCAATGATCTACAGGAGTTCATGTCTGCACTGAGCCACAATGAACACAGCATCAGGCTCCCTTACTCATACCATCACCATGAGATCCCATTTTTGGACATTACATTGAAAGTACAGGAAGACTGATACTTATACACTGACTTATTCTGTAGGGAGACATCAGACAATGTGTTATTATATGCCTCCTCTGCACATACAGCCTCAACCCTCTCTCTGTTGGAGTCCCCCAAGGCTCTGTTCTAGGACCCCTACTCTTCTCAATCTATACACTTGGCCTGGGGCAACTCATAAAGTCCCACAGATTCCAGTACCACTTTTATGCTGATGACACTCAGATCTACCTCTCTGGCCCAGACATCACCTCTCTGCTGTCCAGAATCCCGGAGTGTCTATCAGCCATATCCTCCTTCTTCTCCTCCCGCTTCCTCAAACTCAATGTGGACAAATCTGAACTCATCATCTTTCCCCATCTCACAGATCTTCCTTACCTGACCTATCACAATTAACGACATCACGCTTTCCCCTGTACCGGAGGTCCGCTGCCTCGGAGTAACCCTTGACTCTGCCCTGTCTTTCAAACTGCACATCCAAGTGTTGTGACCCGCACCACAATTGTGGTTTACCAGAGCAATGGGGTACTCAGAGCCGAGCCCATGGAAGTCTATGGGGTTGTCACAGGTAGCGGTGGCTCGGTCTGTGGCCCTGGCGGTCAGGCGTATGTTGGGGGGTATATTTACAGGGGATAGGTGTATAACATTCGTGACGCCACCTGTAGTTCTCTGATCACTAAGACCAGCGCTGCTGTAGATCTCTGAGGGGATGGTGTGGCAGCTAGATGACGGGTCCCCTACAGGTGGGACTGGTCCCTCAAAGTCTATGGAATTAATGATGTCGGGTGCAGGTAAATAAATCAGTCTCACACCATCCAGCGTCTTTCCATACCTTTTACTTGTCAGATGATAAGGCAGGTCCCAGGGAGGCTGGTCGGGTGGAGGATGTGCTTTGAGGTAACGGCAGAGCAGGTTGGGGGCCTCCTTTACTTTCCAATATGATGAGTTCAACCTGCATAGAGCCAAGTTCACTCCAATTTCTCCAAAGCTGTACTGCCCGGTCCGTTTTGTGGTCGGAGTCTTCCAGTAATGGAACTAGGTTCTTGCTTTTGTCGTGCACTGACTCAAAGTCCCTACTCCACTTGACCCTGTTACGTGCCGACACTCCAAGGCTGCTTTCCGTGACCTAAGGTCCAGTAAGACTCTGGTTTTTCTATCTCTACACCTGAAGCTGTAGTGATACTTCGGTCTCCAGTGACCGGAGAATAATGCCGGATAGTCCAATCTTTAAGGCACTTTGATAATTCTTTCCTCTGCGCCCTTCGCCCTGCTCAACTCTCAATATCAGCACTGACTAGGCTAGGATAACATTCGGTTATCTGTACTAGCCTCCACTTTTGCACTGTCTCTCTGTTTTAACAGGAATCTTGTTTCTCCCACAGGCACTAGTCCTGACTTCCTTCACTCTCTCAGGAGAACTTCAGACTACTGTGCTACAGGACACTCCCCTAGACACCCCTGCTGGGTGTGTCTGAAGTGTATGTGAGTAATGTCGAGCTCTTAACCATTACCTCTCCGCACATCCTCCAGGGTACTGCGTGTGCCTTCACACCAGGGCTACACATTCCCCCATGGTAAAATACAGCACTCCCGGGCTGTGAAATACAAGAAGACATTTTGTTTTTATATTAACAATAAACATTAAACTCTTCCCATCCGGGAGGTAAGAATTTCTTAAACGTTGCATTATGTACAGTCGGAAAATACAAAAAGTATTAAAGCATCAAAACATTCAATAAATACACAGTATTCTTGTGAAGGACCCGCACCAAACCTTCAACGTGGTCCTGGGTGGGCTGCAGGACATCTGAATGCAGACCTCACTCAGTGCCACACCACACGGGTTTTATGTTCAGAGGTAGTTGTGGTTTCATGTAAAACCAGTATTATGCACCGAAGCGCAACTATGTACAAAGATAAGTTCTGGGCTGGCACAGTCCTCAGCCTCTCAGTCCATGGCATAATAAAAGGACACATATATATTAATGCACAATACTATAACAATACTTTTTACAATATTCACATAAGGTAACCTTTTCTGGGTTAAATTACATTATTTTATTTGAACTACTGTTGATATCGAATGGGTATTTTCCCTTTCGTGGTTCGCTCTGATCTACGTGGAGTAGCTTCAGGTATATTGGTCTGTAATCTATCTGCTCTGCGTAACGGCAAACTATAGAACTGCCTCAATCTTTCTATGGATCTGGCAAGCGTACTGATGCTGTCACCTGGCTGCTGTGAACAGTGGTAGAAGGCCATCCGGAGATCCGTTTCTGTGCGGTCTTCAAAATGGCATGCAGCTTAAGGAGAATCGCAGGTACCGACTCCTGATCAACGGTATCCCAAGTCTCCACTTCCCTCTCAGCAGCGCCAGTTAGCTGCCCTATTAGCACAGCAGCTTTTTGTCTCTCAGGCATGGAGTACATTTCTAGGATGCTGCATAACTTCCGCTTGAAGCCTGCTAAAGTGCCTGGCTCACCGCTGTACTGGGGAAGCCATTTCGCCCCAGGCATATATGGGAGCGTTAGTGGCATGATCGGGACTACCGGACTGGGTGCGGGCCTGCGCCCCCATCTGGCGCTACAATGCCAGGCGGTGCGGGATGCGGGCCTCCGGCTGGGGCCGCACTGTCGGCCGGTTGTTGTAACATCTTAGCGCCCCCTTGGTTAAACGGAGCCTACCGGTTTCAGAAGCTGCTATTCACAGGCACAGCAGTGGGGACAGGACCTTCGTCGCAGGCGCTCTGATGTCAGAGCGTTCACTTCCTGTTGCAGGACCTGCCGCTGAGTCAGAGCCGGGGGCGTGTCCAAGACTTTGCGCGCTCTTTCAGGTACGCCCACCTTCTTCTCCAGCGCCTTAGGGCGCGAATATGGCGGCAAATATGGCGGTATTTGGCGCCAAACAATAGCAACAGTCTTTTTCACCAAAACACTCCCACAAGCACACAGGGCTCGCAATGCTGCAAGTTTCGGATCCTGTTCGTGACGCCAAGTTTTTGTTGTGACCCGCACCACAATTGTGGTTTACCAGAGCAATGGGGTACTCAGAGCCGAGCCCATGGAAGTCTATGGGATTTGTGTCACTGGCAGCGGTGGCTCGGTCTGTGGCCCTGGCGGTCAGGCGTATGTTGGGGGAATATTTACAGGGGATAGGTGTATAACATTCGTGACGCCACCTGTAGTTCTCTGATCACTAAGACCAGCGCTGCTGTAGATCTCTGAGGGGATGGTGTGGCAGCTAGATGTCGGGTCCCCTACAGGTGGGACTGGTCCCTCAAAGTCTATGGAATTAATGATGTCGGGTGCAGGTAAATAAATCAGTCTCACACCATCCAGCGTCTTTCCATACCTTTTACTTGTCAGATGATAAGGCAGGTCCCAGGGAGGCTGGTCGGGTGGAGGATGTGCTTTGAGGTAACGGCAGAGCAGGTTGGGGGCCTCCTTTACTTTCCAATATGATGAGTTCAACCTGCATAGAGCCAAGTTCACTCCAATTTCTCCAAAGCTGTACTGCCCGGTCAGTTTTTGTGGTCGGAGTCTTCCAGTAATGGAACTAGGTTCTTGCTTTTGTCGTGCACTGACTCAAAGTCCCTACTCCACTTGACCCCTGTTACGTGCCGACACTCCAAGGCTGCTTTCCGTGACCTAAGGTCCAGTAAGACTCTGGTTTTTCTATCTCTACACCTGAAGCTGTAGTGATACTTCGGTCTCCAGTGACCGGAGAATAATGCCGGATAGTCCAATCTTTAAGGCACTTTGATAATTCTTTCCTCTGCGCCCTTCGCCCTGCTCAACTCTCAATATCAGCACTGACTAGGCTAGGATAACATTCGGTTATCTGTACTAGCCTCCACTTTTGCACTGTCTCTCTGTTTTAACAGGAATCTTGTTTCTCCCACAGGCACTAGTCCTGACTTCCTTCACTCTCTCAGGAGAACTTCAGACTACTGTGCTACAGGACACTCCCCTAGACACCCCTGCTGGGTGTGTCTGAAGTGTATGTGAGTAATGTCGAGCTCTTAACCATTACCTCTCCACACATCCTCCAGGGTACTGCGTGTGCCTTCACACCAGGGCTACACACAAGCTCTTTCTACCTCCTGTCACCATGAGCTCAAAAATATTTCCAGAATCCGTCCTTTCCTCAACCCTCAATCTACTAAAATGATTGTGCACGCCCTCATCATCTCCCGCCTCGACTACTGCAACATCCTTTTCTGTGGCCTCCCTGCTAACACCCTCGCACCTCTCCAGTCCATCCTTAACTCTGCTGCACGACTAATTCACCTCTCTCCTCGCTACTCCTCCGCTTCTCCCCTCTGCAAATCTCTTCACTGGCTCCCATTCCCTCAGCGTATCCAATTCAAATTACTAATACTGACCTACAAGGCCATCTATAACCTGTCTCCTCCATATATCTCTGAACTAATCTCCCGATATCTTCCCTCATGTAATCTCTGATCCTCCCAAGACCTCCTTCTCTCCTCCACACTTATTCGCTCCTCACCCAACCGCCTCCAAGACTTCTCCCGAATATCCCCATCCTCTGGAATTCTTTGCCCCAACATGTCCGACTATCAACCACATTCAGATCCTTCAGACGGAACCTGAAAACCCATCTCTTCAGGAAAGCCTACAGCCTGCAATGACCCCGCTGCCTCCTCAACACTACCGGAGATATGGCCTCAACCAACACTGCTGCAACCCCCCAACCTGTTGTCTCCTTCCCCACCATCTTGTAGAATGTAAGCCTGAAAGGGCAGGGTCCTCTCATGAGAGTCATGTCGTGGACCTTAAGGAGAGGTTTTTGGCAAGAGGGTATAGTAAAAAAAACTATAAGGAGGGGATATTTACAAGCAAAAAACACCAGAAGAAGTGATATGCTCCCCTCTAAAGGGTATGCCACACTAAACAGCGTCGCTAACGAGATCGCTAAAAAACGTCACTATTTAGCGATCTCGTTAGTGACGTTGATGTGTGTGGCATGTACTAACGACGTGGCCCATGCTGTGATCTCGTTCATCGTTCTCATCTTCCGGACCCTATTTTTATCGTTGGCGTCCCGCTGGTGAGTATATATCGCTGAGTGTGGCACCTTTTTTTTAGCGATGTGCGGTGTTTTTGTACCGCCAAAGTCATTAAGGAGATCGCTAACCGCGATAGCGTCCTTAACGACATCGCTAAATTAGTGCGCTACTAGCGATATTAAAACGATCCCGCTAGCGATCGCATTAGTATGCGTCATTATCGTGATCGCTAGCGGGAGCGTTTAGTGTGGCAGTACCTTTAGTCTTAAGCAACCGAATGACTATACAATCCGTTATATATCGGCCTCTAATCATCGGTGGGGCATCATGCGAAAAATCCTGAATAAACACTGGGCGATTCTGAAAAGTGACCTCACCCTATTGTAGTGTTTGTCTGAGACACCTCTTATGACAGCCCGGAAAGTAAGAACCTTAAAGACATTTTAGTGAGAAACCTCTATGTGGCCAAACCGTACAATTTCTTTGCAGCAGGAAAGCAAAAATGGGGATGTTCCCCGTGTGGGGATGGTGTGGTTGGAGAAACGTGGTGCGGGCCACATCCTTCACCTCGGCAGATGGCTAAAGGGAGTATAAAATGACTGACTATATTTTGTTAACACGACATAGGTGGTGTACTACGACGCCACGTGCACGTGAGACCTAATATACGTTGGACTTACCGTGTGTGAGCTATGGGTACGTACCCGTGAACATGTGAGGGACATCATGGCTTCTCAGGAGGTGGAGGATGTGGATTTGCTAAACACAATTTCCAAACATGTCAGGATCCATCACAAGTGTAACCCCAAAGATCTTAACATCGGCAGGATTGATAGGGTGCGTGGTGGGATTAGGGGGTCACCTGGCACAACTAGAATGTCGGTGGAGAAGTATTCTGAGCACAATGTCACAAGGGGACCGCCATCAGCATTTGAGTTTTGCATCCTTCTTATAAACAATATTTCCTCGTGATTGAGATTTTATTTATTTATGTTCTTTCATATCTTATTCAATTTATTTAAAATCTTTTGTTATTTTAAGATATAGCCATTTTTGATGAATTTCTCCTTAACATGTTCTCCATGGTGAGATGTTCTCTTCCTGAAATTCTGTGCCCTTTTTTCTGCATACCTTTCATCATTGTGGCCACAGAGATCTATTTTAATCTCACTGGTCTACAGTTGAGCGAAACAGGTCGGTCAGATTCATAAGTCACCGACATTCGCTAAAGTCGAGTTTCGCCGATCGGTCGGCAAATCAAGCGACAAAGTCGGTTTTCCCATAATGCTTTCAGGCGCCTTATTCAGCCAATGAGCAAGGACGTACACTGTGGGCATCGAGATGACATGGGCAGCGTCCACCACCATCTTAGAGAAGGGCATTGCAGTGATTTTCTTGCTTTGGGGGGCGTCATATGTCTATAAAAGCCCTGACCGCCGACCTCCATTTTACTTCTGCCGATCTTAACAGTAGGGAGAGGTTGCTGCGCTGTTTATCAGTAGGGAGAGAGTTAGGGCTGGAAAGAGAAGTTCTTCTGTGCTTGTGCTGATAGTGATTGTGCTGTACAGTTAGTGTGCAGTGACAGGGGAGGATTTTCTTGTGTGCAGCAGCGCTGGTTATTAGGCTGCCTGATAGCTGTATTGCTGTGTGTACACTACTGTGCAGACTGCTTTTTACACAGCACTGATACTTTTATTCTTTTTTTCTGCACAGTTACCGAGCTTTCATTTTTTCCCACACTGTATAGAACTGTACGCTCCTCACACACTACTGTGTACCGGCTGGTTTCACGGACAAATACATGCTGACTATCTGTGTGTGACTCCGGAAATATATACGGAGATTTACAATTACCCCAACACTGTATACAGCTGTCCGCTTCTGATACAGTACCGTATATCTGCTGGTATTTTTGGTACATTTTCCCAAACATGAGGAAGTATGGTGGAAGAGGCCGCGGCGGTGGGCAGCGGTACTGATGGTGTGGTGGTGTGCATCTGCTGGAAGTGCCAAAAGCACAATAGCACCTAAGGCAGGAGGTGTTGAGCCTGCATCATCGTCTGGCTCCAGTAGGCCTGGAAGGCTCCCTTTTCTGGGAGTAGGTACACCGCTTTTAAAGCCGGAGCATCAAGAACAGGTTTTAGCTTACATTGCCAAAACAGCCTCCAGCTCTATCGCCTCCTCTTCTGAAGTTTCAAAAATGCAAGCACTGAGTCGTCAGTGCAGGCTCCTGGTCAGGAACAACACCTTTCCTTGTGTCCTTCACCCCCACCAAAAGTGAAGGATGCGGCAGGCCACACTTCAGATTACTCCATGGAGCTCTTTTCACATACCATGCCTGGGTTATCAAGTCAAATCCTGAATTCCCCAGTCCAAGATGAATCTGACATGGAGTGCACTGATGCACAGCCACTGCTATATGATTGTGCTGGAACATTCACCCAGAGCACTGCATTGCCCTCACAGTCTACTGAGCCAGAATCTGACCCTGATGAAACTCAGGTGCCCCTTCCCGCATACTATACCACCTTACACGGTGACACATAGGAAGGTGCAGATGAAATTGAAGAGGAGGTGAAGGATGACCCAGTTGTTGACCCGGATTGGCATCCATTGGGGGAAGAGGGTGCCGCTGGCAATAGCTCAGAAGAGGAGGAGGATCGGCAGCAGGTATCGACATCGCAGCAGCGGTTTTCTGGCAGGCCCATAGCAGTCCAAAAACATGTTAAAAAAAACGAAAAGAGTTGTAGGACAGCTTGGCCAGACGGTCAAATTAGCACAGCGTGCAAGCCCTGACAATGTATCCCATAGTAGGAAGAGTCCAGTGTGGCGCTTTTTTTGACCAAAATCCTATTGATGAGACAAAGGTCATCTGTAAAAAGTGCGGAAGGACCTTTAGCCGAGGGAAAAATCTCAGAAATTTGAATACCAGTTGCATGCTTAGACATTTAATGACCATGCACTTGCAAGCGTGGACGGACTACAAAACCTCAGGTAGCACATGTGCACCTGCTCCGACTGAAGGTAGCCAGCAACGCTACATCGCTCCCCCCACTGTAAGCCCACCGGTTAGCACACCACCAGCAAGAAATATTGAGGTGTCGTCGCAAGGCCAAAGCAGTCAGGGAATCACAATGTTTTCCCAACGAAAGACTGAATCTAGGCCATTACCACCACCATCACCAACCCCCTCTCAGTCCGTCATGTCCACGGCTAGTTCCCCCATATGCAGCTCTCAAGTCCAGCTCACACTAGCAGACACTCTTAGTAGGACAAGAAAGTACTCATCCTCTCATCCGCGTACACTGGCTTTGAACGCCTACATTGCCAAACTGATCTCATTAGAGATGATGCCCTTCCGTTTTGTTGAAAGCGCAGCGTTCCGAGAGCTCATGGCCTACGCTGTCCCACGCTATGACCTACCCAGTCGGCACTTCTATTCTAGAAAAGCCATCCCTGCCCTCCACCTGCATGTGAAAGACCGCATTGTCCATGCACTCAATCAGTGAGTGGAAAGGTGCACCTCACAACACATGCATGGGCCAGTAGGCATGGCCAGGGCCGTTACGTGTCCATCACTGCGCACTGGGTGAATGTGGTGGATGCAGGGTCCACAGGGGACAGCGGCGGTGGAACAGTGCTGCCTAGCCCACAGTATAGGCAACAGTCGGCTGTAGGCGTTCGACCCTCCTCCTCCTCCAGAAGCGAAAGCGCTTCGAAAGAGAGCAGTCACACGAGCACTCCATCCTCAGCTGCCAGTGTTGCACACGAGGTGTCCCACTATCGAACAGCCAGTGGTAACAAGCTGACAAGCTTAAGTAATAAGAATTGATGTCGTTGGCATTGAAATGGGCACTGTAGGTGTTTACTGTCCTCCACTCACTGCCGACTGTTATTCCCCATTGACTTGCATTGGAGTCGGGTTTTCGACCTCGACTCGACTTTTTCTGATAGTGTGGCGACTTCGTTCGACTTGACTTTTGGAAAAGTTGAGCCGACCGAAACCCAACTCGACCCTCTCGGAGGCAAAGTCGCTCATCTCTAGTCTTGACTCTTGATATGATATCGGTTAAAATAAATTTGATAAGTTGCATCAATCATGGTGTGGTGCTTGTTAAAACACTGATGGAGGTGGGTGGGGAGGGACCTTTTAACCTCTCCTGTGTTTCCTGTGCCTGTAAGCAGGAGGAGGACGACGTCCATGGTGCTCTCAGGATGGACTCCTGGAAACATAATTATAATTACCGGTAGGTGTAATACCTACAGTATTATTTTACTGATATTATAGATTCTCTTACAATTATAGATTTCCTCCACAGAAAGATTAAAAAACTGAAACATTTTATTGCTATAATATCTGTCCAAAGGATCCGTGCTCTTTACTTCAATCTTTTTCACAATTTTTCTCAAGTTTAAGTTATTTTCTTGCTGATTAGCACTTACAATAATCTCTGGAATATACAGGAGAATATTGTGTGGACTTTGGCCAGCGACGAGAAACTGCGCCACATTACATGGAGAACAGAGTCATGCAGAGCCGCACGGCCGGATAATGAGCGCGGCCTCGGAACATTCGTCACATTCTGTTTCTATCTGTTCTATCTACTTTCTATTTTTAATGTGTTTCTAGAGAAGCACAAGATCTTATTTCACTCCACACATGAGAGATGTGATTAGAGATGTGAATCAGAGGAGTCACAATATCTACTGTTCCCTGGTGATCAGGCAGATGCTCTCCACATATTAGGATTCATTCTTTGCTTCGCTTTCCATTCTACAATTCTTAGTGAACAGCGAGTCAAACGTCTTCTGAAAGTGACATTATCAATGCGCCTCTATGATACGTGCCCTATGCTCTCTCATGTATCTGATGTGTGCGCTGTACTCATGTGATGTGTGCGCTGTGCTTCTCTTATGTATCTGATGTGTGCGCTGTACTCATGTGATGTGTGCGCTGTGCTTCTCTCATGTATCTGATGTGTGCGCTGTACTCATGTGATGTGTGTGCTGTGCTTCTCTATGTATCTTGTTCGCTGTACTCATGGATGTGTGCGCTGTGCTTCTCTATTATCTGATGTGTGCGCTGTACTCATGTGATGTGTGTGCTGTGCTTCTTATTTCTATTCCTGTATCATGTGATTGGTGTGTCCTATGTATCTATGCTGTACTCATGTGATGTGTGCGCTGTGCTTCTCTTATGTATCTGATGTGTGCGCTGTACTCATGTGATGTGTGCACTGTGCTTCTCTCATGTATCTGATGTGTGCGCTGTACTCATGTGATGTGTGCGCTGTACTCATGTGATGTGTGCGCTGTGCTTCTCTCATGTATCTGATGTGTGCACTGTACTCATGTGATGTGTGTGCTGTGCTTCTCTGATGTATCTGATGTGTGCGCTGTACTCATGTGATGTGTGTGCTGTGCTTCTCTCATGTATCTGATGTGTGCGCTGTACTCATGTGATGTGTGCACTGTGCTTCTCTCATGTATCTGATGTGAGCGCTGTACTCATGTGATGTGTGCGCTGTACTCATGTGATGCGTGCGCTGTGCTTCTCTTATGTATCTGATGTGTGCGCTGTACTCATGTGACGTGTGCGCTGTACTCATGTGATGTGTGGTGCTGTACTCTCTCATGTATCTGATGTGTGCGCTGTACGCATGTGATGTGTGCACTGTGCTCTCTCATGTATCTGATGTGTGCGCTGTACTCATGTGATGTGTGCGCTGTGCTTCTCTTATGTATCTGATGTGTGCGCTGTACTCATGTGATGTGTGCGCTGTGCTTCTCTGATGTATATGATGTGTGGCTGTACTCATGTGATGTGTGTGCTGTGCTCTCCATGTATCTGATGTTGCGCTGTACTCATGTGATGTGTGTGCTGTGCTTCTCATGTATCTGATGTGCGCTGTACTCATGTGATGTGTGCGCTGTCTCTATGTTGCGTGTGTCGTGATGTGTGCGCTGTATCATGTGATGTGTGGCTGGCTTCTATTTCTGAGTGTGCGCTGTATCTGTGATGTGTGCGCTGTACTCATGTGATGTGTGCGCTGTGCTCTCTCATGTATCTGAGTGTGCGCTGTACTCATGTGATGTGTGGCTGTGCTCTCATGTATCTGAGTGTGCGCTGTACTCGTGATGTGTGTGCTGTGCTCTCTCATGTATCTGAGTGTGCGCTGTACTCATGTGATGTGTCGTGTCTGGTTGTGCCTCTCTCATGTATCTGATGTGTGCGCTGTACTCATGTGATGTGTGCGCTGTGCTCTCTCATGTATATGTGTCGCTGTATCAGTAGTGTGCGCTGTGCTTTCATGTATCTGTGTGTGCGCTGTACTATGTGATGTGTGCGCTTGCTCTCATGTATCTGATTTGTGGCTGTACTCTGTGATGTGTGCGCTGTGCTCTCTATGTATCTGATTGTGCTGTATCATGTGATGTGTGCGTGTGCTTCATGTTTGATGTGTGCGCTGTATCATGTGATGTGTGCGCTGTGCTCTCTGATGTATCTGATGTGTGCGCTGTATCGTGATGTGTGCGCTTCTCATGTATTCTGAGCGTGTGTGCGCTGTACTCATGTGATGTGTGCGCTGTGCTCTCTCATGATCTGATGTGTGCCTGTACTCATTGATGTGTGCGCTGTGCTCTCTATGTACTGATGTGTGCGCTGTACTCATGTGATGTGTGTGCTGTGCTCTCTATGTATCTGATGTGTGCGCTGTACTCGTGATGTGTGTGCTGTTCATGTCTGCGCTGTCATGTGATGTGTGCGCTGTACTCATGTGATGTGTGTGCTGTGCTCTCTATGTATTGATGTGTGCGCTGTACTCATGTGATGTGTGCGCTGTGCTTCTCTATGTATCTGATGTGTGCGCTGTACTCAGTGTATGTGTGCCTGTGCTCTCTATGTATCTGATGTGTGCGCTGTACTCAGTGATGTGTTGCTGTCTCTCTCATGTATCTGAGTGTGCGCTGTACTCATGTGATTTTTTGTGGCTGTACTCATGTGAGTGTGGCTGTGCTCTCTATGTATCTGATGTGTGCGCTGTACTCATGTGATGTGTGCGCTGTGCTTCTCTGATGTATCTGATGTGTGCGCTGTACTCATGTGATGTGTGCTGCTGTCTTTCTGTGTATCATGTTGTGTGCGCTGTACTCATGTGATGTGTGGCTGTGCTCTCTCATGTATCTGATGTGTGCGCTGTACTCTGTATGTGCTACTATGTGATGTGTGCGCTGTACTCATGTGATGTGTGCGCTGTACTCATGTGATGTGTGCGCTGTACTTTTCTATGTGATGTATGTTGTGGCTGTGCTCTCTCATGTATCTGATGTGTGCGCTGTACTCATGTGATGTGTGCCTGTGCTTTTTGTGATCTGTGTGTGCGCTGTCTCTGTGTATGTGTGTCGCTGTGCTCTCTGATGTATCGATGTGTGCGCTGTACTCATGTGACTGTGTGGCTGTGCTTCTCATGTATCGTGATGTGTGCCTGTATCGTGTGATGTGTGCGCTGTACTCATGTATGTGTGCGCTGTACTCATGTGATGTGTGCGCTGTACTTTCTCATGTTCTGATGTGTGCGCTGTACTCATGTGATGTGTGCGCTGTGCTCTCTCATGTATCTGATGTGTGCGCTGTACTCATGTGATGTGTGCGCTGTGCTTCTCTCATGTATCTGATGTGTGCGCTGTACTCATGTGATGTGTGCGCTGTGCTTCTCTATGTATTGATGTGTGCGCTGTACTCATGTGATTGTGTGCTGTGCTCTCTATGTTTGCTGTGCTCCTTGTATTGATGTGTGCGCTGTGCTCTCTCATGTATCGATGTGTGCGCTGTACTGTGTGACGTGTGCTGTGCTCTCTCATGTATCTGATGTGTGCGCTGTACTCATGTGAGTGTGCACTGTGCTCTCTCATGTATCGATGTGTGCGCTGTACTCGTGTGACGTGTGCGCTGTGCTCTCTCTCATGTATCTGATGTGTGCGCTGTACTCGTGTGAGTGTGCGCTGTGCTCGCTTTGTCTGTCTCATGTACTCGATGTGTGGTGTGCTGTGTCTCATGTATCTGATGTGTGCGCTGTACTCTGTGATGTGCGCTGTGCTCTTTTATGTACTGACGTGTGGGCTGTACCGTGTGATGTGTGCGCTGTGCTCTCTCATGTATCTGATGTGTGCTGTACTCGTGTGACTGTGCATGTGTCTTCATGTACTGAGTGTGCGCTGTACTCATGTGATGTGCGTTGTGCTTCTCTCATGTATCTGATGTGTGCCTGTACTCATGTGAGTGTGCGCTGTACTCATCATGTGTGGCTGATTGTGAGTGTGCCTGTGCTTCTCTCATGTATCTGATGTGTGCGCTGTACTCATGTGAGTGTGCTGTGCTCTCTCATGTAGTGGTGCGCTGTACTCGTGATGTGTGCGCTGTGCTTCTCATGTATCTGAGTGTGCGCTGTACTCGTGTGACGTGTGCGTATGTGCTACTCTCATGTTTCTGATGTGTGCCTGTACTCATGTGATGTGTGAGCTGTGCTTCTGATGAAGTGGCGTACGAGGAGTGTGTGGCTGTGAGCGATGATGGAAGGTGACTTGTGGGAAAGCGTGTGACATGGCTACGAATGGACTGATGTGGGGACCGGAATGGTGAGTGTGCAGCATGTATGGATGGGGTGTATTAAGTGTGACAGAAGGCAGCGTGACGGATGGGGAGTGTGATGTAAGTGTGAGTGTGACAGAAGGCAAGCGTGACGGAAAATGAGCATGACGGAAGGTGAGAGTGATTGAATGGGAGCGTGACGAATGGACATTATGAATGGGAGTGTGGGCCCTAGCTGCGCTTGATGCCACAAATCCTAGAAGGGTGCACTAAGGATTCATCACAGAGGCCTCAGAGCATTCACAACCTTCTCCCTTCCTCAGACCACCAGAGGAGCTGTATAGTGATAAAGGAGGGAGAGGCAGGAAGTGAGCACAGTCTAGAGAGGACACTCTAGGAACAGTGCGTTCCTCTAGCAGAGAACACTCTGAGACACAGAAACAGGTCAGTCTGCAGTGTGAGACTCACTCAGCTCAACTCAGCAAGCTAGGAGCGTGCCGACGCTCTAGAGCGGCAGAAGAGGCAGCCAGAAAACTGCCAGTGTGTATAGCCTAGTGAGGGCCCGAGTAGGCCGAAGGCTAGAGGAGAGAGTAGCAAGAAGGCAGAGGAGCCTTACCAGCTCACCCCAGAAAGTACATACCGGACACCGGGTCCGAGCTTACAGGGATCTCTACCACCCAGTAGGAGACAACCGGAATTCCTGGAGGACTACAGGTCCCAGGAGCACCCAAGAGCTGATACGTAACAGAGCCAGGGGACACGGAGACCCTACAAGCAGGGAGTATGTACTCCAGGAGAAGGCCCTACCACAAAGTCAGCCGGTGCAGGACAAAGACAAAGTTAGGCCTAGCTACTGGCAGGTCAGAAACTTACTACAGAGAGGCAAGAAACAGGAGGCCCTACACCTGCTCACTGGGGAGAATCCAGACGTGCACCCTTCACCCTACAGTGCTCCGGGATGTTCCTGCACTAACTCCAGTAAAGGTACAGAAGTGACTTGTGTGCTCCCATTCTTGTTCTTACCCGGCTGGGTTCCCTCCGTCCTGCATCCCTACACTTACGCTGCCCTGAAGGCCTGCTCCACCTGGGGGGAGCGACACCACCTAAGCTGCCACAACACCGGCCTCAGTGGACTGCTGCAGCGCTGGTGATCCTCACTAGACACCACAGGTGGCGTCACGAATCACTGACATTATCCCTGTAAATAATCCCCCTTTTTGGGTGAGTGCCCAGGGCTACGGACCGAGTCGTGGCTACTGTGACATCCCCCATAGAAATCAACGGGCTCGGGTCCGAGTACCCCACGGCCCTGGCGGGCAACTCAGGAGCGTGACAGAAGGTGAGTGTCACAGAAGGTGAGCGTGACAGAAGGTGTGACAGAAGGCAAGCGTGATGGAATATGAGCATGACGGCTGGGGAGCGTGACAGAAGGTGAGTGTGACAGAAGGCAAGCATGATGGAAAATGAGTGTGACGGAAGGCGAGCGTGACAGAAAATGAGCGTGACAGAAAATGAGCGTGACGGAAGGGGAGCGCGATGAAAGGGGAGCGTGACGGAAGATGAGCGTGGCAGAAGGTGAGCGTGACGGAAGGTGTGACAGAAGGCAAGCATGATGGAAAATGAGCGTGATGAAAATAGCGTGACAAAAAATGAGCGTGACGAAAGAGGAGTGTGACAAATGGGGAGCGTTACGAATGGGGAGCATGACGGAAGTGAGCGTGACAGAAGGGGAGCGTGAGTGACGGATAGGGAGCATGACGGTTGGGGAGCGTGATGGATGGCGATTGTGACGAATGGCGAGCGTGACGAATGGGGAACGTGAATAAAGGTGAGTGCGGAAAGGTGAGCGTGGGGAGAGAGCATGGGGAGTGTGACGGCAGGTGAGTGTGAAGGCAGGTGTGATGAATGGCGAGCATGACGAATGGGGAGCATGACAGAGGGGGAGCGTGACGAATGGGGAGCGTGATGAATGGGGAGCGTGACGGATTGAGAGCATGACTGAAGGGGAGTGTGACGGAAGGGGAGTGTGCCTCCTTCTGTGTTTTTGAAGGCAATGCGCCTATAAAGTGCATTTTACTCAGCTTTGGACAATTGCTTTTTGGGTGTGGGGTGTGCCAAAAGAAAATTTGTTGTATCTAGCATTGCATTCTGCTTTCTTTTCTTGATGGGGAATATTGGATCTGGGTTGGTGATGTTTGGGTGCCAGAACTGCTGTTTAGGCCCAGTCCTGCTCCGTTCCCATACCATTCATCCTATTCACCTGTTTTACTATTCTAACTGTCACGAGGGTGTCACGTCCCCCTGGAAGACCTGGAGTTAGACCGTCACACCTGGTAATGAATCACAGGTTTTCTTTAGAGATGGTGTGATTTGTGTCCCATATTAAATGGATTTAGTTGCCTCTGGTGCTGAACAGGTTAACGACCCTTTTTATGCTGGTCTATGGCCATTTCAGCTGCTTCTGATCTGGTCATTACTCATCCTATAAAAAATGGCCAGACCATTTGTCCCTGCCGGTGAAAGATACATCTTCGTGTGCTGCTTCGGCTTCCCCAGTGATTCTTGTATCTGACCTCATCGCTTGTTGTGTATATCCTTCTTCCTGATGATTTGGCTTCTGATCATGACTTCTTGGTGCTTGCCCTGCTTTTTGACCATCCTCTGCCATCTCACTCCTGCAGTCAGCACTGACATATTCTTGTGTAAGGATTAAAGGGTGAAGGCCTGGGTTCCACTGGGATCTTCTAAATTCAGCGACTATCAAAAAAACTGTCCGTGAATGTCCTTTTATCTACATAAAGGTCTTTATGAATATATATAATAGTGCAGAGCTTGAGGGCAACCGCTAATGTGAAGTAACAGTAGGAAGTTCACTGAAGGTCTGCAGAAGAATACTTCTGAACATGAACGAAGACCACGATCACACCTCAGTATCATTGCCTAAAGCAAGTGAACAACGTACCAATCCAGTAATGAAATCCCACTATAGTCATGTCACAGTGACATCCAGAATGGCTGCCACAGTCACATTTAGAGGCAGCGCAGAGATCAGCGATGGACCATGAAGCAAACTCGATCTTCTGGGCATTGGTAAGGCAGATCTAAAAAAAAAACAAGTAAGCTTCCACCTGATGCTCAAATGACCAGCGTAACGTTTTCTTGGGCCGCGTTCCCACAGTGAGTTTTTGGAGAGATTTTGATGTTGCAGATTTTCTGCCCCTATTATTTAAAATAGGTAGTGAAAAAAAAATCTGATGATGGGAACTTGGCCTCACAGTATGTTCTGGGTTATAAAAAGTCTGATTGCCGATATCCAGAAGAGGAATAAGACTTATAGAAGTCTTTGGTGGCCCGTGGTTTGGGTCTTGGGTCTCTGTTGACTCCAGGACTTTAGAACATAAAGGTTATTTAGCAATATATTCCCAGGATAATGGTGGAACGGAGTTAGGCCATTAGAGGTGGACATCGGCCAAAATACAGATTGAGGAAGCCTAGTTGATGAAACATGAAGCCAAGAAGGAGCCCAGAAGAGCAGATACAAGGTCGTCACAAACAAGTCCAAGTTAAACAATCCAGATCAAATGCAGGACTGGAGGTCAGTAAGGATGGACCCCCCCTAAAAAACTCAATGTTCATGAACGTATGTCATCACAGCAAAGATGAGCAGATTCCTACTCCACACTCATCCTCCACCACTGCACATGAGATAATGCTCTGCCCCGAGGAGCGGTGACAGTGTCCTGACCGAGAACGCGGATAATCACGACACCGGAGATTATACATATAATGTTATATGCTGCTACAATGTGTAACCAGCTCATGCTGTGCTATATCAGTCCCAGGCTGGACCAGGGCCAGATGGCGCCAGTCCAGGCCGCTAATAAGTGCGGCTCATAAATACTATTCTGAGCCTGCAGGCGCTTCCCGTCCTCTGGCATCGTGCCGCATCACTCATCTGCTCATCCTATTTAAAGGGAAAAACAATCTGCTCCCTCAGCGATCACACGGGGAAACACTGGCTGCTTCTGAGGAGTGTACTTGAAAATCGCAGCATTTTTTTACTCACAAAAAAGGCATGAATAATTGTGCTAGTAGTGTAGGGAGAATTTCATGGTTTAAAGATTCTGGAATAGTTTTTTATGTGCCCATTCATTCCAAAATTATGCCCCCCAGTAACAGAGCCTGAAATAATATGCAAAATTCAACCAATCAACCAGCATATTCCACAGAACATTGTGGGCGATGGCTTCTTCTCCTGTTTGATAGTGACCAATCAAAACACTGCCCCAATATAGAGGAGAAACCAAGACACCCACAGAGGTGACAACTAAAGCCTCTACATACATTATATTACTGATCCTGTACTGATCCTGAGTTACATCCTTTATTATAAAAATGAAAAACATAACAATAATAATAACAGAAACAAAACAGAAATATCAGCCAGAAAAATAATCCGTGTACTGAACACTGGTCCAGCCCTCATTCTCTCCTCACACTCATATTATATATACAGAATAATAACTGACATTAAATACTTTCACCTTCTGGTCCGGTCACCAAACAAAGTAATAACAAATAAATAAAATAACCAATAGCAAACAAAACTATATACATACATTTTATTTTCATTTTTTATTTTTTTTATTTTAAATAAAATAACCACAAACTATACAAATATATACAATACTAAGCTACTGACCACCCCACACTCAAGCCCACCATTCCCAACCCCCGCACTGACCTGAGAGCTGGTCCTGCGTCTCATGCCTCAGTCCATGTCCAACATCCATAGGCCAGATCAGGCAGTGCCAGTTTTTCCCCCAAACACCCCGGTGTCCCATAGTCCCATAAGATAAACCCACCTCCCCCTTTTCTCATTCCCACCACCCAACCTAACACCTACACCCAAATCTATATCCCTATATACAATATATACAGAAACAAACACTACAATAACCACAAATCACAAAGCCCAAGTTCGGCACCTGCAGCCCTACATCACTGTATACCGATCACAAAACAAAAATCTACAGTGTCAGCAGCAGCCCACCACCACCAGGAAAGGAGATGACCAGACTAGGGCACACTAAAAGAAAAGCCCCTCCAGAGGAGAGCGGCCCTACGTGTGCCCAGTCTCTCATACTCCAGAGAGCGCACCTTCACCAGGTCACCGAGTATGGTCCTAAACACATCGTCCACTGGGAGGATTTTCCTTTGCGTCGAGACTAAGCACCGTGCGTTCCACGTGTGATACCTAACCACTGCGCTAACTAGAAATAAGGTGCAGTGGTCCTGACCACCAAGGTCTCAGAATGCTCCATAGGCCCATAGGAGAGAAGGGCCAGCCGAGACCAACCAATGGAGGTGCCCACCCTGTTGTACAACTCTGTGTTGAAGGGACAAGAAAGCAGAAAATGGTCCATGATTTCCAGCACGGTACCACAATGCTCCCGAGGACAGTTCCTGTCCACACAGCTCCTACACTTCAGATTGTCCCTCACACACAGTTTCCCATGGAAGGAGCGCCATGTCCCAAAATTCGAGAGAATCCTGTTAGAATTCAAAAGATGCAAACCCACCCCAAGATCCCGACTTGGGTATTCCCTGAGTGCCAGAGGCCTCTGGCAATCGGTCAACAGAACCCTATTGTCAAGGAGTTTCCTTGGCAGAGTCCTGATCTCCCACATTCCCAGACCCCACCGGCGAATTACCTTCAGAACCAAGGTAGCGTAAGCAGGAAGATGTCCATGCGGTGTACGAAGATCCTTCACTTGCCCTCCTGTCTCCCATTCCTCGATGAAAGGCTGAAACCATCCCCTACAGGAGAATACCCACGGAGGAGCCCTCTCTTTCCACAGGTTTGCAATATTGATATTAATGAAGGTATCCACAAGGAATACCACAGGGTTGACCATACCCAACCCGGTAAGTAACCTCCCTCTTGACCAGGTTCAGTCTATTCCCCCATAACAGTTGGAAGAACAAACTGTAGACCCGAGCCCAGAGAGACTCCGGCAAGATGCACACACTCAGATAAATCAGTAAAGGGAGCAGGTAAGTTTTGATCAGGTTTACTCTTTCCTTTAGGGTCAAAGACCAACCCTTCCATTGGTTCACCTTCTGAGTGGCGATCTCTAGCCTGCTGTCCCAATTTTGTTTGGGGTAATCCCCCTGGCCAAATTCGATACCAAGGACTTTTGCAGAGACTTTGGGTCCTGAAATGGTGTCGGGAGATCAAAACCAGGATCTCCTCCTCCCAGCCAGAGACTGTCACACTTATCCCGGTTGGTCTTGGACCCGTATGCCTCCGAGTAGCGATCTACCTCTGATATCAGCCATCCTGCCTCCTCGTGAGAGGAAACAAAAACAGTGACATCATCGGCATATGCCACCACCCTCAGAGTGGCTTCCGGTGCTGCTTGGTCCATCTAGATACCGGCCAACAGTCCAGGCTCCACCCTCCTAAGAAGTGGTCAATCACAAACACGTACGGCAGCAGGCTCAAGGGACAACCCTGGCGAACACCAGATCCAACCTCAAAAGAGCTGCCAATCCAACCATTCACAAGCGGGAAACTCTCTGCCCCACCGTACAAGGTCTTAAGCCAATCAGCCAATAAGAAAATCCTCAAAGGCCTGTCTTATCTCCGCTTCTTCCAAGAGAGATGAATTGAGCCTCCAAAAGCCTCTTCCCATCCGGAGGGTCTCTGTAACATTCAGAGAAAACAAAATTAAACAGTGGTCGGAGAACTCCACCTCAACAGACACTGCTGATGAAATAGCTTCCTCCTTTAAATAAAGCCTATCTATTCTGGACCTACAGTTAACTCTATGATAGGTGAATCCCTCGTGGCCTGGGGTGTGCCAAATGTGGACTTCCAGCATGCAAGCCTAGCTAGCTATACTATTAAGGACGACACTATCATAAGTCAGCTTTTCTCTGGAACCTACTCTATCTCGGGGACTCGTGACAGTATTGAAGTCCCCTCCAAAGACAACCTCCCGACTTGTTAAAAGGTAGGGCTGGATCATAAAGAAACACTTTCGGTACCATTTAGATTGGGGACCATAGATGTTAATGAGCCTGAGCTCTTGTCCTTCATGAGGACATCTAAGATCAGGCACATCCTCATTGCTAACTCAATAACCCGTTGGCATTCCACCGGTGCGGTAAAAAGGACCGCCACTCTGCTATACGGCTCGGCCGCAAGAGACCAATAGGAGGACCCGAGTCTCCACTCCCTCTTAGCTTTGAACACGTCTGCCATGTTTGGCAGCCTGGTCTCTTTCAAAAAGAAAATGTCAGCTTCAACCCAGGTGAGAAAATCAAAGGCTGCAAATCTGGTTGTATTTGACTTTATCCTGGCGACATTAATGGATGCCAGCGTCAACGGAGTGGGTATCGCCATCATTGGTGATTGAGTTAAATGGCTTTCTTCTTCCTTCGATGGAAATAAGTTTCTGACCTGCCTGTAGCTAGGCCTAACTTTGTCTCTGTCCTGCACCGGCTGACTTTGTGGTAGGGCCTTCTCCTGGAGTACACACTCCCTGCTTGTAGGGTCTCCGTGTCCCCTGGCTCTGTTACGTATCAGCTCTTTGGTGATCCTGGGACCTGTAGTCCTCCAGGAATTCCGGTTGTCTCCTACTGGGTCGTAGAGATCCCTGTAAGCTCGGACCCGGTGTCAAGTATGTGCTTTCTGGGGTGAGCTGGTAAGGCTCCTCTGCCCCCTTGCTACTCTCACCTCTAGCCTTCAGCCTACTCGGGCCCTCACATGGCTATACACACTGGCAGTTGGTGGGCTGCCTCTTCAGCCGCTCTCTAGAGCGTCGGCACGCTCCTAGCTCGCTGACTTGAGCTAATTGAGTCTCACACTGCAGATTGACCTGTTTCTGTGTCTCAGGATGGAAGTCTTCAAACAGAGGCTGGACAGACATCTTTCTGGGATGATTTAGAGAATCCTGCTTTGAGCAGGGGTTGGACCAGATGGCCCAGGAGGTCCCTTCCAACTCTACCATTCTATGATTCTATGATTCCCCCTCCCTTATTCTCTGCCTCAGAGGAGGAATTGTTCCCCCTCTTTAATGACACGGAGGTGTCCATTCCCGCTTGTTTTTTCTTTTTATCGTCCTCGTCTCTGGACTCTGGGCTAGTCCCTCCTTCCAAGGACCTTACATTCCCGGAAGAAGGAGACTCGACACCCCCTGTAAGCCCCACCGAAGCCGGAACCTCACCCTCAGCTTCCTCCTCAGAGAAAGAGATGTTCTCAAGAGCTTGTGTGGAGCCCAGCTGTGCTTGGTGCCACAGATCCTAGAAGGGTGCATTAAAGGATTCATCCACAAGAGGCCCTCAGAGCATACACACACCTTCACCCGTCCTCGACCACCAGAGGTAGCCTGTATAGGTAGATAAAAAGGAGGGAGGAGGCAGGAAGTTAGAACACTCTAGGAAGTGACAATCTAAGAGCACACTCTGAGAACAGAAACATGTCAGTCTGCAGTGTGAGACTCAATTAGCTCAAGTTTAGCGAGCTAGGAGCGTGCCGACGCTCTAGAGAGCAGTGAAGAGGCAGCCACCCCTTTCCAGTGTGTATAGCCATGTGAGGGCCCGAGTAGGCCGAAGGCTAGAGGAGAGAGTAGCAAGGGGGCAGAGGAGCCTTACCCGCTCACCAAAGAAGCACATACCGGACACCGGGGTCCGGGCTTACAGGGGTCTCACGACCCCGTAGGAGACAACCGGATTCCTGAGGGACTACAGGTCCAAAGGATCACCAAAGAGTGATACGTAACGAGCCCGGGGACACGGAGACCCTACAAGCAGGGTGTGGTTTTCCAGGTGTCAGGAGTCGAACCCAGTACCTCTTGTCCACTGGCCCGCAGCTCTACCATTGAGCTATTCTGTGGGTGCAAAGTTTTCCCTTTCTGAACCAAAATACCATTGATGTTCTTCCTGTATTGTACACCTAGTGCTCTCTTGATTGGGCCTCTGATTTTCCAAATTTTCACACCCTATATAAACCTGGCCCTGTGGGTGTGTCATTGCGAGATTATTTAGCTCCAAGCCTTTAGTCAAACGTTCTGCTGATCCATTGCTACAAACATGCTTCCTGTGAAAACCCACCTCGGCCCGCCTTTGACTACCTCTCCGCCTCTCCATTGCTACAAACACTGCTCTCCTGGTACGACTCCGGCTGCCACCTGACTACGTTCTGGCCCGCTCCTCTGTTACCGATGCCTTTCTGTGTAAACCCACCTCCCGGGTGCCACCCGACTACGTTATCTGCCTGCTCCCCTGTTACCGAACTGCCTTTCCTGGGGTACCGACCCCGGCTGCCCTCTGACTACGTTATCCGCCTGATCCATTGCTACAAAACACTGCTTCCTGTGTATCGACCTCCGGCTGCCACCTGACTACGCTACCTGCCCCTGCTTCCCTAGTGTTTGCGTTTAATCGGCTCCAACCAGACGGGATCTTGACACCAGGAGAAGGCCTACCACAAAAGTCAGCCGGTGCAAGACAGAGACAAAATTAGGGTAGCTAAGGGAGGTCAGAAAAATTACTAAGGAAAAAAAGG